>JAESUZ010003372.1:0-192878 GCA_017311185.1 Proteles cristata cristata
ATTAGATCTTTGAGAGGTAAAGTTTAATTTGATTGATTCTTTGCAGTCTGGATTCAGAAAAGAAGTTGGCCTCATATAGAACTCCATGGAAACCTATTATGGTCTGGTGCTTAAAGCAGTTAACTATAGTCAAGAGCAAGGCTTGGACTCAACCTTTGATCACACTGGGAGAAAGGCTGGTGCTCTCCAATATTCATCACTGTGAAAACCCATGCCAAAAGGCATGGGCCCACTCAGTCTGTGGTCACATTAGAGAAGAGGCCAGTATTTGCCCTACGAGGAGTGTTAGGCTGCCAGGATAAGGAAACACAGCCCAAGGACTGAAGTCTCTTCTTTGGATTCTGTCTCTTGAGTTTGTTCTGTATCTCTCTGTATCTCTGCCCTGACATAGAATGCCATGGGCAACAGGGAGATGACTCAGAGGCTGCTGTTCTGTGTCCAAGAGCTTTTTTCATTGAATACTGCTGTATCAAGTTGGTGTATCCTCTGTGCCCTTGTTTTTACAACAATCTTTATAATACACCTCTTTGTTTTTGCTTAAGATACCCTATGGTTTCCATTATTTTTTTTTGCCAGTAACTGAAGAGAACAGGGCTTAAATGTCCATTCTACTATTCCACACTTAGTACAGATCACTCCTGTGGATGGCTGTGACTCTAACACCAAACAAAAAGTTCTCAGCTCTTGATAGTTGCCCTAGTAGATAGAATAGGTGCCCTAAATGTGCTTCTGTACAGTACTTCCTTGCATTGTTTTTTGACTGATAATATGAAAATATGATGTAGGGGTGTGCAACTTGTCTGCCTGGATTTTTACCTCCACCACAGTACAGAAGGAAACAGGACTTAGGGTTCTTGTTCTTGTGTGAAAAGCCTGGGTGGCTTCATGATGAATTGTGATCCAGAGACTCCTTCAGTACCACCACAAATCCATCAAATATGACTTCATTGTCATGACCACTTAGCATGGCAATATCCCAGGACATAAGCAGGACATTTTCTTGAATATCTTTTCAATCTCCTGTAAAGTCAGTAGTGTACTTCATCCAAGTATTTTGTCTTTTACCATAGAGGCAGCTCTATCCTTTGACATTTAAATAACTAACTTTTCTGTGATCATTACTGCTCTTTTATTTTCATGATAGATTATTTTGGAATTCATCCACATGTCAATTGTGATTCTACTTCCAAAGCAGCTCCAGTGATACTAGGTCAACTCTTCTCAGAAAACCAGTAGAATTTTCAAGGTGTTAGGCCTCTCACAGAGGCTGAGAACTACCAGTGATAAACTCAAGTTTTAAACAAATTTGTACTGTTTTCTTATTACAAAATAATACATGTTGAGAGTAAAAGTTATAAAACACAGAGAATAAAAATTTAAAAATACTTTAAATCTGACTAAAAATAGATGAATTCATGGCATTTTGAGGGGAATATATATATGTCCTTGTAGACTTTTATTAATTCCTCCTGAAATCTTTATGTTCACTTTCTTTCTTGCTGTAGAACATTCTTGAAGACTTGCTGTATAATGATCTTTCAGCAATAAAAGCTTTCATTTCTGTTTTCTTGAAAGAGTCTTTGTTTTCTCATCACATCCACTTATCAATAATAATTTGAGTATATAACAATAATTTCTTGAGTATTTTCAAGGTAATACAACATCATTTTATGTCATTTACTATTTTGCATGAGAAATAGATCATCCTTTGAATTGTCATTCTTTTGTCGGCTTCACTCTGAAAGTTTAAAAAAAATATTTTCTGGTTTGTTTTGTTGCGTTTTGTTTTCGAGTTAGAGAATCATTGCATGTGACTTTAGGTTTGTTTACATATTTTATTTTTTTACTTATATCATGGCATTTTCCTCAAAAAATTCGGTCTTCACATTTGTCCATGGTTAATTCTTTGAATATTGCCTTTTCTTCTGAAACAGTGTTAGATGTAAGTTGGTGATACTGTTCTGTTCTCCATGTTTTATAACTACTCTTTAATATATTAAGAAAAAGAATCTCTCTCCTGTTTTTTGGGTGATGAACTCAGATATATTCTCCAATTCAATAATTCTCTTTTTAGTTGCATCAACTATATTGTTTAAAGAACCAGCATATTTTTTAAATTTCAACTTTTACATTTTGCATTTCTAGACTTTCTTTATGCTTTGCTTCAAATATACTGTTTTTGCTTCATTGCTTTTATTTTTTCTCATCAGTTTGAAATACTTACCATACAGTCTCTTTCCACTGGCTCTATTATCCTATAGGTTCATGGGTTTGACTTTTATATCAGCTGCCTATATTTCATGGCAATGTATTTGACTGCATACTCTGTAATTTTGTCTGGGGCTCATTTTGATTGAAAAATACATTCTTCAGGGACTTTCTGCAAGCCATGAATGTAACAGCAGTACTCTTGTAGTGTGGTTTCATGTGGATTATGCCAATACTCTTGAGCATTATTATTTTTAGTTTCATTTTAAATATTAATATTTTTGCTTTAGGTTCCAACATTGCCCACATTTTAAGCAAGACATATGGTTTAAAAATTGCATTCTGGGGGTTCCTGGGTACCTCATTTGGTTAAGCATCTGACTTTGGCTCAAGTCATGATCTCACAATTTGTGGATTCAAACTCCATGTTGGACTCTGTGTAGACAGCTGAGAGCCTAGAACCTGCTTTGGATTTTGTGTCTCCCTCTTTCTCTCTGCCCCTCCCCCACTCATGCTCTGTGTCTCTCAAAAAAATAAGTGAATAAACATTAAAAGAAATAAAAACAGAACAAACAACCCCCCAAGTTGCATTCTGAGTATATTACCATTTCTGTTACTACCAAAGCTCCAGACAAGCACTTCACCTTTGCGCCGAACCTTGGGCCAGAGGGCTGAGGTTTCTGTGCTCGTCTTCATGAATGGGACGGCGACTCCCAGACTTTCATGTTGCCAGTTCCAGACCCTCTTCTGATCATAGGACCTGTACCCCCGTGTTCATCGGTTCCTTGTAGTCATCAAAACCACTAATCCAACCTCTTTATACCTGGTTTGGTTAATGCTGAGCCATCAGCCTTTACCTTCTTCTCACCCTTATAAGGTGAGACCTTATAACCTTTTAAAATCTGGCACTTAACTTTTATTTTTATTTTTTTAATTTTTTTAATTTTTATTTATTTCTAGGAGAGAGAGAGACAGAGAGACAGAGAGACAGAGACAGAGACATCGCGAGCAGGGGAGGGTCAGAGAGAGAGGGAGACACAGACTCCGAAATAGGCTCCAGGCTCCGAGCTGGCAGTCAGCACAGAGCCCGACGCGGGGCTCGAACCCACGAACTGCGAGATCATGACCTAAGCGAAAGTCGGACGCTCAACCGACTAAGCCACCCAGGCGCCCCTGGCACTTAACTTTTAATTCTGCTAATGTATCTTATAAAATGAAGTTTATTTTATCTACCATTCTATATGTGTGAAGAGAAAGAGGAGACTTGACTTTTCAACTCAGTCCACAGTGATGAATGTCTCCATGATAGGCTCTGTAGTTTTCCCAGCGACATCTCCAATTCCCTAGAGAAAGGTAAAAATTAGTTTTGCTTAAATTTTTATTGAATAATGCCAACATTTTTAGTGTTAGTCAATATGAGCTGAGACCACTAAGAGAGGAGTACATTTATGGAATATTTGGTGCTTTGGATAGGAACATTTGTTTAGAAAGGAAGACATAACTTTGAATATGACCTGATATACAGGATAGTCAAGTGACTGATGGTAATAAACAATTTTTCCTATATTAACCTAATCAACATTAACAACTAAATATATCAGCACTCATCTGTTGCATTTGCTGTTTAGACAGTTTAATACAATTGACATTTATATATTTTGTTTGGTTTTACCTCATGCTCATTATTAATTAGTCATGGAGGATTATCTGGATGGATTCTGAATAAATCACTGGTGACATGAAATGAACATGGTATATGAATGATAGGTTAAAAATAATGCTGAAGATAATCACTAAATGATACTATTTTGAAATTTTTCAGTGGATTTTCTATATTAAGTTCAGTATTGGTTGATCCATGTCTATGGAAATAATTTTTGTAGAATAACAAAACAGTTGCCATTAAATATTTCTTAGCCCTTATAAATAATAAATATGTGCATTCCCAATGCATTTCTTTTTTTTTTTTTTTAATTTTTTTTTTTTTTATGTTTTATTTATTTCTAGGAGAGAGAGAGAGACAGCGTGAGCAGGGGAGGGTCAGAGAGAGAGGGAGTCACAGACTGAAACAGGCTCCAGGCTCTGAGTTGGCAGTCAGCACAGAGCCCGACGCGGGGCTCGAACCCACAAACTGCGAGATCATGACCTAAGCAAAGTCGGACGCTTAACCGACTAAGCCACCCAGGCGCCCCTCCCAATGCATTTCTAACAAGGTTGCCAAAGTACTTCATCATCAAATACACTACTATTATTACCCTGTGTCTGGGAAGTGTGTAGGCTTAAGAGACTCAATATAATATTGAAGTTTACATAGCAAATCAGTAGCCAAGAGAGAAAATGAGCCCTTCTTGGGCCTCATCCTGTGCTCTGGCCTGAGCATAGCATATCATCAGCATAATCTGCTCAGAGCATTCAGGGCACTCATTAACTAGGTCATGTGGATGTGCCTGGAATGTACAGTGATGAGCAGTGTGGAATCACAAACAGCAACACTGAATTAAATAGACCGTGAAATTTCAGATCTGCAAACTGACAAATGCACACTGCAAAGGAGAAAGAAGATATAGTAGAGAAGGGGCATTTCTTCTTTCTAAGGATTTATCATAATGAAGGGAATGAATTGTTAGAATGATAACATGGACTAAAGATACTAATAAGCACCTACATTTACTATTTTCAAACAATGAGGAAATTGTTTTTGATGAAGTAGTACTTATTTGCAAATAGCTTTGGTCATTTTGATCTCAAGTTATTATCAGTTGTCTTTTATTAAGCTATTAAATAACCTGGGAGAGCATGAAGTTGATATTTGGAATCTTAAGTTTGATGGTTGACTCACCAGCTTTATATATTTTTGAGCAAGCCTTTGAACTAGAAATATTGAATATCTTCATTTGGTCAGGTATATACATTTGTTAAAACAATATATAGATTTAATATTTGTACATTTACCTGAATATATGGTATATATGAATAACATACTGGAAAAATTGCATTAGTTATTGTTAAATGACAAATTTTGTTGTATAAAACTTATATAACATCCAATTTTAATTAAAAACTTTAAAAGTCAATATTCATATGTGATACATCATTATATACACATGCAGAGAGTTTTAGAATAGACACTGAGTTGAGGTTTTATGAATTCTTTGTGGGAACAGGAAGAAAAACAGAACTGAGAAATGAAAAGAAAATATTCCATTACAAATTGAGCTATGAATATGTGCATATATACATATGTATATATGCAGATACATGCTTATATATGCACATATGTATGTATAAACATGTGTATACATTTATACATATATGCATGCACTATTTTAATAAATTGTGTCATGTATTACAGCAACTTGCTTCCATATTAACAATTTTGAGGTGAGTACATAGAGATGTACCTCCTTAGCACCTTTTTAAAAACTGCTATGTAGTATCCATGGAAAGGATGGATCATATATATATATATTTTAATGTTTATTTATTGTGAGAGAGGAAGAGAGCATGAGCAGAGAAGGGGCAGAGAGGGAGAGAGAGAGAGAGAACCCCAAGCAAGTTCTGCATTGTCAGTGCAGAGCCCAGTTCCATGAATCATGAGATCATGACCTGAGCCGAAATCAAGAGTCAGTGGCTCAGCAGACTAAATCATGCAAGAGCCCTCATCATATTTTATTAAACAAATCTCTTATTGATTGACTTTGAGAACATTTTCATTTTTTAGCTACTACAAATAATATTTAATGTACCTCATTGCATGCATGTTTCTCTAGGGTAGGTTTCAAAAAACAGAGTTGATTATTCATAGGGTATGAATATAATTCTCCAAAGCGGCTGTACCAATTTATATACCTACTAGAAATATGAAGCAATTTCTTTTTCCTCACTTCCTGTCAATATTGATTTTATTTTCTTCCACTTTTTTTTAATCTGGTAGTTGCAAAATAACTCATTTTTATTTCAACTTGTATTTGCTGCCTTCTCTAAAATTATAGATGTTTGTATATCATAGATATTGAAGTAGTGTCAGCCATTATAAATTATGTCCTCCTGTTCTCTTCCTCTTCTTGTTTTTTTATATCTTTTAAAATATTTGTATAATATATTCTTTTACAAATAATCTTCTATTGTCTTTTAATTCTGTTAATAGTTTTCCACCCTGCAGATGTATTCAGATATAGTATAATGAAATAACTTGTTGTTTGTAAATTTGTATTGTGCATTTTATTTAACAAGTTCTTTCCATCCAAAAGTTTATAAAAATGATTATTCTATTTCTTTCTAATAGACTAACTTTGTAAAAATATTTTTATTGTAATTTGTTTTTATTTTCATGAGTGATATAATATAGGTATTTAACATTTTATGTTACTTTTACTGGACCTTAAGTGAACAGAATAGTATCATTATAAGCCTTTCTTAATCACACTTTTAAACATTGGTCCAAACATTTTACTTCTGTGTTTATTTATTTATCTTTTTGTAATATATAAGGTCTTCTGAAGCAACTATCTCAACAATAGGATCTTGAAAATAATGTACATCCTATTACATGCCTCCTTTGCCACAAGGCAAACTTGATTCTAAATTCCTGAGTTTATTATCTTTTTTTTTTTTTAAATTTTTTTTTTAATGTTTTTTTATTTATTTCTAGGAGAGAGAGAGAGACAGCGTGAGCAGGGGAGGGTCAGAGAGAGAGGGAGTCACAGACCGAAACAGGCTCCAGGCTCTGAGCTGGCAGTCAGCACAGAGCCCGACGCGGGCCTCGAACCCACGAACCGGGAGATCATGACCCAAGCGAAAGTCGGACGCTTAACCGACTAAGCCACCCAGGCGCCCCTATTATCATTTTTTAAAAAGTGGATTTTATTTTTCTTAAATAGTTTATTGTCAGGTTGGTTTCTGTATAACATCCAGTACTCATCTCAACAAGTGCCCTTTAATATTTGTAATAATGTCACTTTCTCTTCCTGAAATTGGCAACATGCTTTTTATCTTTTTCCCTCATCTTTATGACATGATCTTATCAAAATCACTGATCTTAAAGAAACTGCTTTTGTTTTACATGGGTTTCTTTATTGTTTTTATGTTTCCTTGGTTTCCATTCAGATTTTCTGGTTTTCTTTCTTCTACTTACTTTGAGTTTCATTTGAAAGTTTCTTGGTTTCTAAGGAGGAAGCTGAAGTCATTGGTTGATTCCTTCTTTTCCAATATAGATGCTTAGTGCTCTAAATTTTCTCTCAGTTCCTGCTCTAAGAGTTATAATAAATCTTGGTACATTATATTTTCATTTTCATTGAGTTTAAACTACTTTTTAATGTTCCTTTAGGTAAATTTGTTTACCTATAAGGTTTGTTTGTTTGTTTTAATGTGTATAATTTATTTCCTATCTGGAGATTTTCCAAAAATTTTTCTGATAGAGATTTCTAATTTTTAATTCCATTATACTCAGAGAACATACTTTGTTTGACTTGAATTCTTTTTAGCCCATGTTATGGTTTGCCTTAGTAGATGTTCCAAGTTTGTAAAAGTAGTCTATAAATGTCTTTTTTTTTTAACGAAGTATTCTATAAATGTCATTTAGGTCAAGTTGGTTGATTGTATTTTTCAAGTCCTGTGCATGCCGATGATTTCTGTCTACTTGCTCTGTCAATTTTTGAGAGGAACATAATCTCTGACTTGTATTGTGGTTTTACCTATCTCTCCTGGCATTTGTATCGACTTTTTTTTTTCATGAATTTTGGAGCTATGTTTTGAGATGCATAACGGTCTAGGATTGTTAGGGCCTCCTGATGAGTTAACCCCTATGTTTTTATGAAATGGACTTTATTATCCACACTTATGTTCTTTCCTCTGAAATCCACTTTGTCTTACAGTATATAGTCACACCAAGTTCTTTCTGATTTGTACTAATGTGGTATATTAGTTTCCTAGGAATTCTGTAACAAATTACACAAACTGGATGGCCTAAAATAAGAGAAATGTACTTTTTAAAAACAGTTCTAGAGGTCACAAATCCAAAACCAAGGTGTTAGATCAGGGTTGGCTTTTTTCTCTAGGTTCTGAGGGAGAATCTATTCCTTGTGTCTCTCCCAGCTTCTCATTGCTATTGCTACCAACAATTCTTAGCATTCCTTGGCTTGTAGACGTATTACGCCAATCTCTAACTGTATGGTCACATGGCCTTCCCTTCTTTGTGTCTTGTTTTGCTTCTTCTTCTCCTTGCATAAGGAGAAGACTTTTCATTGCATTTAGGACTCACTTGACTCCAGGATGATCTCATTTCAGTATATTTACCTTAATTATATCTACACAGACCCTTATTCCAGGTAATTCACATTCGAACGTTCCAGAGGGACATATGTTTTGGGTGCTACAATTCAATCCAATATATTTGGTATATCGTTCACCTTCCATTTACTTTAACCTATTTGGGTCTGTTGTAGCATGATTATATTTATATGGGTCTGTTGTAGCATGATTAAATTGGATCTTTTTTAAAAATTCTAACTAGCCAAGATCTGTTTTTATTTAAGTTTTAGACCATTTAGATTTTTTGTGCTTATTGATATTGTTAGGTTTAAATTTATCCTTTTGCTATTTGTTTTCTGTTTTTTCTGTCTTCTGTATTAATAATAAATAATTACATACTTTATTTTCTGACTTTTTTTTTTACAATTGTATTCTTGCTTTTTTTGTTGTTGTTTGTTTTGTTTTATTTTGTTCTGTGAAGATTCCAAATGGATTAATTTTAAGTTAAGTTCTGTTTTTTATATAAATAAAAACACTAAATAGTACCCTGGAATGGATTTCCTCCCAGCCAAATTATAACAATATGCTAACTTTTATAGTAGCGTCTAGTGTGAACAAGGCACTATTTTAAATATTTCACTCATATATTAACTCTTTTAATGCAGCACCTCTATCAAGTAGATCCTACTTTATATCTATTTTCTACATGAAAAAACTCAGGTACAAGGAAGTTAACTAATATGCTCTTAAGGACTTAGGTGAATTTTATTTATGAGATGTGAAACTAAACAGTCTGTACCCTGAGATGTGAAACTAAACAGTCAGTACCCAGAGATCATGTTCTTAACAAGAATTCAGTAAAGCTTCCCAAGTATTGACTTTGTTGACTGTTGTACTTGTTGTTGATTTTCTTTGTGAGCGTTGAATGAAAGGATTTTTTTTGTTTTGTTTTGTTTTCTTTTTCTAATTTCCTTTTGTATCTGTTGATTAGATGGTTGCATTCATCCAGATACTATCCCTAGCTCAAAATCAGGCTTTATATTGGTGTTTCGAGTATCACAAATACATGTTCTTAACCAGCAGCAGCTTGATGCACATCCTATCTAAACAGCTGTGTCTCCTTCTCTTTCATAACTTGTACAGAAGTGTGGTGAAGACCACAGCCCCAGGAAAACTTTTCAGTACCCAAACCTGGGACAGAAGCCATAGTCCTGTAAGCCTATCTCTGTTCATTACCTATATGTCTTTTTGGATTTTGGTTCCCCGTGTCACAGAGGGGTTAAATTCTTGGCAATTTCAGATAGAATCTGGTTCAGAAGTCATATATATATCCTATTTTAGCACCTCTTTATTATTTTCCCTCTCTTATGAGGTGGTTTTTATTATCTCCATTTTGACAAATGTGGACCGTGAGTCTCAAAATAGCTACGCACCTTTCCCAAGGTCACCTAGTTAGTAATAGTCAGAAAGTCAGGTATCAAATCTGTAGCAGAAAAATTCAAAAGTATATCCCATTCCACTTTCTTTATACATCCTTCCAAGACATAGGTATTAAGTGTTTATCCTGTGGTCTTGGATTCTGTAATGACACAAGTTAATGAAGCCCATCACATTCAGGCTATGGAAAGTCTATTTCCCTCTCTGTGGAAAGTTTCCATTCCTCATTGCTTTTCTCTGCTTCACTGCCCACGAGGAAAGCCGTGGCAGCTCTTTCTAATGAGAAAGATGGTAACATGATGAGATTAACATCAGGGTCAAAACTCAACCAGTGTCATATGCACATACATTTAGTAAAGGCAGCATGAATTTATTAAGCACCTGCCTCTAGAACAGGTTAAAAAGATTGATTACATTGGTGGGATAATCTCAGCAACAGTATGTGAAAATGTGACCCAGGACACAGTTAGATTCTGGTTCAGCCCAGAGGGGATATGTCAGGAAGAGAAAAAAGCTATATGGGGCATATGTATGGCGAGGCTTCTGTCAAGAAATTTTACGCTCATTAATTTGCTTAAATTGTTTTTTAAAAGTTAGGAATTGGATATTTAATGCATAATTGTTATGTTTGAGAATACCGAGAAGTAGAGGAACTAAATAATTTGCTCACTATCACAAAAGAAATTAGCACAAAGACCAGGTTTCTCTGATTCCATATCAGGGACTTTCTCTTTTTCTCTAGCCAGGTTGCCTTTGTCTCTTTTCTTACTAAGCACTTAATGGAAGACATCTGCATTATGAGCAGTTATTTTTAGTCTTAAATGAATTTCCTTTATCTTAAAGGGGGCTACATTCTCTATTAATACTGGTACATGAGTTGGTGTTAGTTCTTGGACTAGGCACAAACAGAGATTGAGCTGTGAGTGCTGAGGCTTCTCTGAGTGACCTTGCCTGTGTTCCGTTGTATAGCAACAGACCAAGTACCACCCCCAAGGTGGAACATGACCTAAGCCAAGCCACTTACGGGTCTCATCTGCCTGGACACAGTGACTGGTTCAAGAGGTAGCTGGATACACGACCCACAAGAGGCAGCTTTGAGCTTTCCCCCTGATATGATATGATGGAAACTAGACCTTTAACTCTGGTTACTAATCAGAGTAACTTAAGGTCATCTTATCAAGTTACATAGAAAGTACACTTAAAGTTGAACACAACAAACCAGTAAACTGAGAGAAATAGAAGTGTGTGTTGGGCAGGTTAATAGTGTCTGGATCCAGACATCTCTAAGAACATACAACCTGCTACCTGTTCCTGGTTGTATTATCTAAGTCATGAAGTTTGCTGAAGCTAGTTTTAATTGGATTTATGTTCTTGACAACCAAACATATCTTGCTTGATACAGCTGATTTCTGAAGAGAACAACAAATTACAAATGAGAAGCCATGGAACTTTTGCCAGTGGAGTATTTTGATTTTGTCCCTCCCTCCATACTCCCGAAGAATTACAATGGTAGCAGACATTTCATAGGGACCAGTACTTTTATGAATATCATGCATTTTACAGAAAATGTATACTCTACATTCATAGCCCTTCCCCTCAAATTATACAAAGGAACAAGTGCTCGGGAGTGGTTTTGGCATTTTCTATTTGATATTGCCAAGGACTGGGAAAAAATGATGAGAATGAGATTTCCTAGAACTTGCCACATTTCCCCTCAGACACTATTCTCTGAGGTACAGTCCTGAAAGTGGTACGATTTTGTCCTCTGCCGCTTCACGGGACTGAGTGCCTCTCTGAGGAAGATGTCAGTGGGGGGTCTGATGACAGGGACGGTCTTCAAGATCACCCACCGACTACTTTAAAGTGAGTGGAAGGAAAAATTCAGAAAGTATAAAGTTCAAAAGTGGCCTATGTTAATCAGGGTGTCTTATCTCTTAAAGAGATTTGGCCTCTCTTTAAGATACTTTTTCTTCCCTTGAAATACACACACTTCCCATCTCATTCTCTTTAAAGCCTCTCTTTGAAATATAAAAGACTTTTCTTGTTGTTATTCATTTCCGAAATACTTGATACACTTATTGTTAGCTTCCTCTCTGCTGCGTACCAGCTATGTTGGTGAATTGTCCATTCTTCCTTTGATTGGCTTTCAGGGAAATTGACTCTTTAAATTGTTAAGTACCGTGGACATGGCTGTCCATATCTTACCTGACATCTTAGAGGAGATTAGGAATTCTCTCCTTTGGTATTTGTGAGTCTTCCTTGGTGGCCTTTTTCTGTAGTCATTCCTCAGATTTATTTCCCGGGGGCTCTTTGTTCTCTTCTAAACATTAGTATTTTTCTGAAACTATTTTAGGGCTTTTTCACACTACTTGCTTCCTGAGGTATGCTACTCATATTAGCCATATGCTGATGACTCCAGAATCCTCATATAAATGCCAGATCCATGTATCCAAATGCCTATTGGAGAGTCTTAATTTCCAATACCAAGGGTTCTCAGCAGGATCTGAAGCTCAACTTGTTCAAACCTAAACTCATCATTTCCTGCACTACTTCAAAAATCTTTCTGGTCCTGGAAAGACTGGGTGGCTCAGTTGGTTAAGCATTGGACTTCAGCTCAGGTCATGATCTCACAGTTCATGGGTTCAAGCCCCACAATGGGCTCTGTGCTGACACCTCAGAGCCTGGTCTCTGCTTGGAATTCTGTGTCTTGCTCTCTCTCTGCCCCTCCCCCACTCATGCTATGTCTCTCTCTCTCTTTCTCTCAAGAATAAGTAAACATTAAAAAATTAAAAAAAATTCTTGTCCTATATTTCCTATTTAAGTGAATTTACAATGCACAGTAATCCAATCCAATGTTTTTCATTCTATATTGTTTCCAACCTGTTATGGCATGTTGTTACTTTCTTTTTTTAACATTTATTTATTTTTGAGAGAGAGAATGAGAGAGAGACAGAGAGAGCACAGGTGGGGGAGATTTAGAGAGAGAAGGAGACACAGAATCTGAAGCAGGCTCCAGGCTCTGAGCTGTCAGCACAGGGCCAATGCAGGGCTTGAACCTATGAATCGTGAAATTGTGACCTGAGCTGAAGTCAGGCGCTTATCTCAAGTTACTTTCTAAACAATCATCCGATTGATTCCCTCCTGCAAACATTCTCTGCTTCTTTCCTAGAAAACATTCTCATTATTTTTATTTTTGGCTTTAACTGTTTCCTGTGTATACTCTATCTTCTACACTACTGCTGAGGTGAGATTTCAAGAGTGGAAACTGGATCTGATATCATTCTTTCTGGAAATCTTTCAATGGTCCCCATTGTCTGTGGTATAAAATTCAAGCCCTGCACTGTAGTTTTCAATGCTCTTCATTGGTTTTTCCCTGCACACCTCCCCAATATCATCTCCTGTGTCAGTCACCACACTTGACACTTGAGAAGTTCTCAGACTTCTCTGGGACTCTATCCCTTGAAGAAGAGACACAGCACATCTGTTACTTGTCACTAGGTACAATTTGATTTTAAAGGAAGGAACCTAGTTTGTGTGTGTGTGTGTGTGTGTGTGTGTGTATTTCTGTAATTCAAAGTATCTTCCAAAATGAGTCATTCCAAAATGACTCTTAGAAATGTTCTGTAAGTATCAGGATAGTTATAAAAAGATAATATCATAAACCAATACCGTCATTCTAATTCTGTTGAAATACGTTAACAGATAGGTAATATATGTGACAATCACAGCATTTTGCATACTTCAGCCGTATCACTTTACATGTATTCTTCCTCATCAACATCATTATCTCACACTTAAAAAAACCAACAAAGGAGATGAAATGAAATACTTGGAATACGAGGTCATGCCTGTGGACTGTCTCACTTCAGTGCATGCTGGGGTCTTGTAGGACTACTTGGTATGGAAACATAAATCATCTGAAAATAAGGTAGAGGTACATGTTTTACTTAAAACTTTGTAATTTTGAACTTAATAGTGTACTGTTTATTTTTAAAAACATTTTTAATGCTTTATTTATTTCTAGGAGATAGAGAGACAGCGTGAGCAGGGGAGGGTCAGAGAGAGAGGGAGTCACAGACTGAAACAGGCTCCAGGCTCTGAGCTGGCAGTCAGCACAGAGCCCGACGCGGGGCCCGAACCCACGAACCGCGAGATCATGACCTAAGTGAAAGTCGGACGCTTAACCAACTAAGCCACCCATGCGCCCCAATACTGTACTCTTTATATTTGAAGGTATTCTAAATTGGCCACTAGAAAACAAAAACAAATACAAAATACATTCATTATCCAAGGCAGTATAAGCCTACAAAGATTAAAACATTCAAAAAGAAAGATTTCTTGAATTTTACACAAACAGAAACAGTAGAATAAACTATTAATAATAATACTAGATATCATGTAGCATTTATTATACCCTAGTTATTTATATCCATTTAAATACCAAAACTTTCATAGATTAGGAAACAGACCTTTCTACAAGTAAAATTATAATTCCCATTCCACTTAACTAAAAGTGGCAAAGCTAGTTTTTTCCTTGACTTTTCAAAGCACTAATTATAAGATACTTTAATTATTATTAACGTTTTGGTGAATGCTAGAAAACCTTTCTTACCCACAAAACAGAATGGATACATTTGAAAAGCAGAATCCATGAAAAAAGTTGCCAGTAAGAGGTGTTGCACTATGTATGCTAAATCAGTATATGACTGTTTCTGATGCAGCCACAGTGAGACAAGCATTATGTCATTCATAAGCTGGACCTTATGTCCATTTACTGTATTTACTTCTCTCGTCTCAAACATGTTTTGGCTGTGATGTGAATTGTGTATTAGAAAGATAAAATACCTCAATAACTAAACAAACCAAAGCTTTTGTGCTGAAAAGAACCCTTATAGCACAAATAACTTGCAGAGAAGCAGAATGTGTGATGAGCACTGGACATCTGCTTACAGTCTTGTTAGGAAGAGAACATTGGTTTTCATCTTCACAACCAGTGGGTTAAATTCCTTCTTTGAGATTTTCCCTGCACAAGCTCTGAACTCATCTAAGTAAATCCCATTTCCTTTTATCATAGACATTTTTTGTGCATGGCTTTAAAAATATATTCTCTAGTGGAGGTGAAATGGTAAAATTATCCTTCACTTCCTATTTTGAATTGAGGACAAAAGAATTATTCTTGGAAATGCCACCATAGAATTGAATTCATTGTACTGTGTGAATTGCACCTTTTATGCTTTTAAATGATGTGACATTTTTATTTAGCACCGATCCAGAAGTGACCACAAAATAAATGAGCTTTCTGGTTTTGCAACATTCTGTCATTCTAAAAGTTTTTAGAATCACTGCTAACTAAACAATCAGAAGGCAAATTCACAGAACTTCAGATTTTGGTATCCCTGTACATTTTTCTTCAAAATCTTTCTCCACTTCCTCTTGAGAAAATCAACACATAAAGCAATGAAAAGCTGTGCTTCGCTGAGTAAGGTAGAAGTGGGAGGTGAGGATGGGAAGGTCCCCTTGACCGTCCTCTAGCCCTTAGAGCTGTCTCATAAAGCACTCATAAGAACTCCTAGGTTCAAGAGCACAAAACAGAAAATACTGAATCTCAGAAACTAAGAAGAAAATTGATAGCACTTTCTAGGTAGCTTCTTTACATTTTTACAATGTTCTCCATAGCTTCCTTGATGTATGGTCATATAAAGGTCTGTGTGAATATTTCCAGAGCCATAATGTTTTTCACTTATGCGTCTACATTTGCGACCAAATCTGCTAATGTACTTTTGTTCATACTGAGCAGAAGCAGTTACATCTGTTTTATGATATACACTAATCCATTCCTTTTTCTACAGCCCTTCTTGATATGATATTATGCTGTTTTAAACTCCTCTCTTCTCAAAACTGAATACTGTTTAATTCATTCCACAAAGGTAGTTAGTTTTATAGACCACTCTCCATTTCAGCAGTGCTTCTCCAAAATATTTCTTGCTGTCAATGTTCCTTTTAAAACTAGACTTCCTGGGCACCTGGCTGGCTCAGTTGTTTGAGCGTCCAGCTCAGCTCAGGTCATGATCTCGTGGTTGGTGGGTTCCAGCCCCATGTGGGGCTCTGTATTGATTTCTCAGAACCTGGAGCCTCCTTCAGATTCTGTATCTCCTTTCCTTTCTGCCCCTCCCCTCCTCCTCTCCCTTTCAAATATAAACATTTAAAAATATTAAAAAATAAAGTAAAACTAGACTTCCTAGAACATAAAGCTCCAGATATGATCTTACTAGGGTAAAATACACTAGGACACTACTTTCCTGTATTGGTGTGGATGTTAGATCTCCATAAATTATATCCAGAGTTGGAATAATCCTTTGGAAAGAGATACACACTATTATTTGGGAACAAGAAATACTTGAGGATTTATTCAAGAGGAATGTTGTTGAAATGATTATTCCCAGTCTTTGCTTGCGATTTTGATACTTTAAATCCCGAAAGGAAGTAAAATATCAAAGTTTAAGTAAAGTATCAAATTTTAAGTAAAGTATCAAATTTAAGTAAAAAGGAATATATTTATCCTCCAGCATAAAATACTAAAAAAGCAGATAAAATACATAAAACAATTACACTCAAAACATTGACCATTAGACAACAGAAGATAATGAAGCCTGTGCTTTGAAAACAAAGGGGGCTAACCCTACACTGGCCTCAGCTTGCTGTTTGAGCTTCATAGAATGGGGAGGGGAGTAGAGGCAGAGCCTGGCCAGTTCCTGAGTTGAGGATTTGTGTTTCCTGGAAAGCCAAGGAAGCTAGAGTTCACACTGAAAAGTCCCAGAGAGGAGAGAGCTACACAGAAAGAAAACTCTGGACATCTGCAGATGATTTCCTTTGAGTATTCGGTTGAGTCAGTCTATATGTATGAGAAAATCACTCAAGACCAGGACAGACCACTCAAGAAGCATTGCACAAAACAGTACCTGGTCCCCAGGTGCCAGAAATGATAATTGCTTAGGTAAATAAAAAGACTATTTTGTATATAGATCTCTTTAAAAGAAAATTAACTTTTCAAAATAAAAATAACATATTTGTAAACTTATAATTACTAGAAGTATGACAAAACTACAAAGGCTGGAAGAGAAAACTGGAAATGCACTTTTTAAAAAAATGTTTATTTTTGAGAGAGTGCAAGCAGGGGACGGACAGAGAGAGAAGGGGGACAGAGGATCCAAAGCAGGCTCTGTGCTGACAGCAGCAAGCCTGATGTGGGCTCCAACTCAACCAGCTGAGCCATCCAGGTGCCCTTGAAAGACACTATTTTGAGGACTGTAAATTGCATGTGAGGTAGAATGCTACTATTTAAACTTAATTAAAGATCTATAATTTGAAGTGCCTGGGTGGCTCAGTCAGTTCAGTGTCTGACTTCGGCTCAGGTCATGATCTCACAGTTTGTGGGTTCGAGCCCCACGTCAGGCTCTGTGCTGACAGCTCAGAGCCTGGAGCTGCTTCGGATTCCGTGTCTCCCTCTCTCTTGGACCCTCCCCTGCTCACACTGTCTCTCTCTCTCTCTCTCAAAAATAAATAAAACATTTTTAAAAATTTAAAAATCTATACTTTAACATTAAAAAAGCACTAAAATAACACAAAAAATAGTTATGGCAAATTAGCAATGACGGAAAAAGTGAAATTATAATTTAAAAACCTGCAGGAAAGAAAGAAAAGAATGAACAGCAGATATAAAACATATAGCAGAGTATTAATAAGTATTAATAAGTATTAATTAATAAGTATTAATAAGTATGTCTTTGTGTAGTTTGTGTATAATTATTGTGTGCAGTTTTGGAAGCTGGAAAATCCAAACCCAGGAGAGTTGGTGGTATCATCCCAAGACCTGAGGAGAGGAAAGTTTCCAGTCTAAATTCGAGTTTGAATCTGAAAGCCAGAACCAGGAGAGCCGGGACTCTTGTCCAAGTCCAAAATCAGGAGAAGACTGATGACCCAGCTGAAGACAATTAAGAGTAAATTTTTTCTTATTTAGACTTTCAGTCTGTTCATCCTCCAGTGGATTCAGTGTGGTACAGCCGCAGTGAGGAGGCCAATCTTCTTCACTCAGTCTACAGAGTCAGATGTTCATCGCATCCAGAAACACCCTCACAGATGTACAGAGAAATGGTATTTAACGAAATATCTGGATACCTTATGAGCCAGTCCATTTGGCACATAAAATTAGCCATTTCAAGGAGGGTAGTATTATTAAAATGTCAGTTGTCACACTAAATGTAAAGACAGTAAAACCTTAGATTATGAGTAACTTGTTCTGCAAGTGTTCCATGACAAGCAAACATTTCTAATAAACTTTAACTTGATAAACGAGTGCTGTCTTGCAATATGAGTAGTACGTGATGCCAAATGTCACACGGTCACAACTCAGCCACTTGTTCTCCCTCCCTTTCTCTCTCTCTCTCTCTCTCTCTCTCTCTCTCTCTCGGATTTCTGTGTGATCCTCTCCCATGCGCAGATGCTCAATCCCAGGCCATGGTGTTCAGCAGAAGCCAGTGATTTTTCAGAATGTTGGAAGATGCCCACAACTGGCACTGGTATATTATTTGTCACTTCAAAGCACCTATGGATAGTCCTTTGGTTTTCCATACAAGAGTGAACTTAGGAATGCTTTGCTTCTTTCTAGGTCAATGGATAGGTTCCTTGTTAAAGTAGAAAAAAGAAAAATTCTATTGAGCCAATATATAGGAGTAATTCCGTTAGTGTTAGTGAAAGTCGTCCTGTACAGCAGCCGTCTTCTCTCTGGTCTCCCTCCCAGCCATGAAGGTTTGCAAAGGCAAGTGCAGGGTAATTTGTTTATTTTTCTTTAGATTTTGTATCTTTAAGTTATTTTGTATTATACTACAGTATTGTAATCATTTTATATAGCTGTTTTTTGGTGCCTGGGTGGCATCTGACTCTTGATTTTGGCTCAGGTCATGATCTCACAGTTGAGGGGATTGAGCCCATGTCCATCCAGTTCTGCCCTAACAGGATGGAGCCTTCTTAGGTCTCTCTCTCTCTCTCTCTCTCTGTCTCTCTGTCTCTTTCAAAATAAATACAAATAAAACATTAAAAAAGATTGTCAGATTGAATATAAAATGCAAGCCTCAAGTAGATGGTGCCTATAAGAAACCCACTATTTTATATTTTATTTTATTTTATGTCCATGTTTTTATTTAAATTCTAGTTAATGTAGAGTGTAATACTGCTTTCAGGAATAGAATTTAGTAATTCGTCACTTACATATAACACCCAGTGCCTTCCTTAATATCCATCACCCATTCAGCCATCTCCCTCCTCCTCTATTAGCCCTCAGCTCGTTCTCTTTCCTTAGGGGTCTCTTATGATTTGCATCCCTCCTTTTTGTGTTGCCATATATTCATCCATTTTGTTTCCTAAATTCCACACATGAATGAAATCATATGGTATTTGTCATTCTCTGACTGACTTATTTTGCTGAGCCTAATACACTCTAGCTCCATCCACAGTATTGCAAATGGCAAGACTTTATTTTTTTAAACCAATATTCCATTGGATACAAACACACATACACACACACCACATCTTCTTTACTCATTCATCTGTTGATGGATACTTGCGCTTTTCCATAATTCGTCTATTGCAGATAATGCTGCTATAAATGTTGGGGTGCATGTGTTCCTTCAAATCTCTATTTTTATATACTTTGGGTAAATGCCGAGTAGTGTGATTGCTGGATCATAGGGTTGTTCTATTTTTAACTTTTTGAGGAACCTCTGTACCATTTTCCAAAGTGGCTGCACCAGTTTGCATTCCCAATGACAGTGTGTAAGAGGGTTCCCCTTTCTTTGAATCCTTGCCAACATCTGTTGAAGAAACCTACATGAAATGTTTTAAATGAAAAACACAAATAGGTAAAATGTAAAAGAAAAGATAAAACATACAAATATGAACCAAAAGGAAGCTAGAATGGTCATACTCTATTAGACAGTGTAGATGTGGTAGGCAGAATAATGCTTTCCAAAGATGCCCATATTGTATGTTACATTACATGGCAAAGAAGAATTAAGTTTGCTGATAAAAGTAATGTTGATAATCACCTGAACTGGTTATATCTGGGTAGAGCCAGTGGAATCATCATTTCCTTAAAATTGGAAGGGGGAAGAAAAAATAGGGGAAAGAGAAGTGAGTATGAATGAATCATCAGACAATGCTAGCTTTGATTTATACAGTAAGGACCATGAGTCAAGGAATGTGGGTAGCCTCTAGAGGCTGGAAAAGGGAAGGAAATGGATTCTCCCCTAGAGCCTCCAGAAATTAACACAGCCTTCTGACACCTGGATATTTAAAAAGTTGAAGTATAATTAGCACAGAATGCTTTATTGGTTTCAAGTGTACAACATACTGATTCAAAAGTTCTATACATCACTCAATGCTCATCACAATAATTATATTCAGCATCTGTTAGCATACTGCATGATTACAACATTAATGATTATGTTCCCTATGCTGTAATTTTCATCTCCACAATTTACTTATTGTATAACTAGAAGTACATACCTCTAAATTCTCTTTATCTGTTTTTCCCATTCAACCACCCACCTCCCTTTTGGCAGTGGCCAAATCTCTGTATTTAAGGATCTTTTTGTTTTTGTTCCTTGGTATTTGTTTTGTTTCTTAGATTCTACCTATAAGTGAAATCATATGGTATTTGTCTTTGTGTGATGACTTATTTCATTTAGCATAATATCCTCTAGATCCATACATGTTGTGACAAATGACAAGATCTCATCCCTTTTTACGGCTGAGTAATATTCTGTTTTATATGAATACGATATCTCGTTATCTATTCATCTACCAATGGACCCTAGAGTTGCTTTCATATCTTGACTATTGCAAACAGTGCTTCTGTAAGCAGAGGGATGCATAAATCTTTTTGAATTGGTGTTTTCTTTTCCTTTGGGTAAACACCCAATAGTGGAATTACAAGATCGTATGGTATTTCTGTTTTCTCAATTTTTAAGGAAACTGTATATTTTTTTCCATAGTGGTTGCATCAATTTATATTCCCACCAACAGGGCCTATGGGTTCCTTTTTTCTATATCCTTTCAGTGCTTTTTATTTCTTGTCTATTTGAAATGAGCCATTCTGACTACTATGAACTGATATCTCGTTATGATTTTGATTTGCATATACCTAATGATCACTGATGTTGAGCATCTTTTCATGTGTCTGTTGGCCATTTGGTACGACTTATTTGGGAAAATGTCTACTCAGGTCCTTTGCCCATTTTTTCAGTTTTCTTTTTTCGGTGCTGTATAAGTTCTTTGTATAATTTGAATATTAACTCTTTATTGGGTATATCATTGGCAGATATATTGTCCTATTCAGTAGGTTGCCTTTTAGTTTTCTTCATGGTTTCCTTGGCTGTGCAAAAGCTTTTATTTTGATGTAGTCTCAATAATTTATTTTTTACTTTTGTTTCCTTTTCCTAAGGAATCATATCCATAAATATGTTGCTAAGGACACTAAGATATTAGTGGCTATATTTTCTTCTAGGAGTTTCATTGTTTCAGATCTCACATTTAGGTCTTAAATTCTTTTTGAGTGTGTGTGGTACAAGAAAGTGGTGCACTTTCATTCTTTTGTATGTATCTGTTCAGTTTTCCCAGTACCATTTATTGAAAAGACTGTCTTTTCCTGATTGTATATTCTTGCTTGCCATGTCATAGATTAATTGACCATATAAGTGTGAGCTTACTACTGGACTCTCTATCCTTTTACATTGGTCTCTATGCCTGTTTTTGCACCAGTACCATTTTGTTTTGATTCCTATAGCTGTATAGTGTATCATGAAATCTGGGATTGTGACACCTTCTGATCTCTTCTTCCTTCCCCAGATTGCTTTGACTATTTTGGGTCTTCTTTGGTTCCATACAAGTTTTAGAACTATTTTTTCCATCTCTGTAAAAAAAAAAATGCTGTTAGCATTTTCATAGGGATTGCATTGAATCTATAGATTTCTTTGGTTAGTATGGACATTTTAATGATATTCTTCCAATCCAAGATAATGATAAATAATTCTATGTCTTTATTTCGTCTTCAATTTCTTTCATCGTTGTCTTACATTTTTCAGAGTTCAGGTATTCCATCTACTTTGTTAAATTTATTCTTTTATAGTTTATTCTTTTAAATGGCATTTTAAGTGGGATTGTTTTCTCAATTTCTCTTTCTCCTTCTTCATTAGTAGTGTCTAGAAATGCAACAGACTTCTATATATTAAATTTGTATCCTACATTACTGAATTCATTTGTTAGTTTCAATATTTTTGATGGTGTCTTTAGGGCTTTTTCTTTATAGTATCATGTCATCTGAAAACAGTGGCAGTTTTACTTCTTCCTTACCAATTTTGATGCCTTTTATTTTTGTATAATTGCTGCAGCTGGGACTTCTGGTACTATGTTGAATAAAACTGGTGAAAGTAGATTTTCTTGCCTTGTTTCTCATCTTAGAGGACTATCTTTCAGTATTTCACCATTGAATATGATGTTAGCTATAAGTTTTTCCATATATGGCTGGTCTCCTTCCTTTCTCCCTTCCTTCCTTTCTTCCTTCCTTCCTCCCTTCTGTTTTATAAGTTTATTTTTATTCTTATTGAGTTATGTTCCCTCTAAACCCATTGTGTTTAGAGTATTTATCATGAATGAAAATTTTGTCAAATGCTTTTTCCGTATTGATTAAAATTATTATACAAAGTTTTAATTTTTCTTCTTATATTAATGTAATGTATCTCTTTGATTTGTGATTATTTACCACTCTTGGATTCCTAGAATAAATCCCAGTTGATCATGCTGAAAAAAAATTTTAATGTGCTGTTGAAATCAGTTTGCTAATATTTGGTTGAGGATATTTGCACTTATGTTCATCAGAGTTACTGGCCTACGGGGTGTGTGTGTGTGTGTGTGTGTGTGTGTGTGTGTGTGTGTGTGTGTGTGCGCGCGCGCGCGCGCGCGTGTGTGGTTTTGAGTTTGCTGCGTATGTTTGCCTTCAGTTTTAGTATGAGAGTAGTACTGACTTCATAGAATTAATTTGTAAGTTTTTCTTCCTCTTGTGTTTTTTGGAATAGTTTCAGAAGAATAGATATTAACTCTTCTTAAATTTTTCGTAGCATTCACCTATAAAGCCTTCTGGTCCTGGACTTTTGTTTGTTGGGAGTTTTTGATTACTGATTTCAGTTTAATTACTAACTTTCTGTTTTTATCTGTTTCCTTTTTGGAAGATTGTATGTTTCTAGGATTTATACATTTCTATGTTTTCTGATTTATTTGCATATAATTTTTCATAATATTCTCATCCTTTTTACTACTGTGATGTCAGTTATTTCTCCTCCCCCTTATTTGATTTTATTTATTTGAGTCCTTTACCTTTTTTTTAATGAGTCTGGCTAAAGATTTATCATTTTTGTTTATCTTTTCAAAGAACTAGCTCTTGGTTTTATTGATCCTTCCTAGTATTATTTTTTTTTTGGTCTCTATTCTATTTATTTCTGTTATAATCTTAATCCCCTCTTCCTACTTACTTTGGGTTTTGTTTGTTACTCTTTTTCTAATTTGTTTAGGTGTAAGATTAGGGTATTTGAGTTTTTCTCTAATTTCTTGAGGTAGGCCTGTATCATTATAAATAATTTCTCTCTTAGAACTTTTGTTGCATAATAAGCATTTTTATGCCTTGTGTTTTCATTGTCCTTTGTCTCTTTATACTTTTTAGTTTAGTTTCTTTGATTTCTTGGTTGATTTCTTCACTTTTCATTAGCATGTTGTTTAGGCTCCATGTGTTTGTGTTTCTTCCTTTTGTGTGTGTGTGTGTATGTGTGTGTGATATTAATATTTAGTTTTCTGAAATTGTGGTTGGAAAAGATGCTTGATTTGATTTCAGTCTTCTTAAATTTATTTAAACTTGTTTTGTGGGCTAACTAAATCTATCCTGAAAGGTGTTCTTTGTGCGCTTGAAAAGAATGTGTATTCAGCTGTTTCAGGACGCACTGTTCTATATGTATTTGTTAGGTCCATTTGGTCTAAGGAGTTCAAAGACCCTGGGTTTTGTTGTTGGTGTTGTTGTTGATTTTTCTGTCTGGATTATCTATTGATTAAGTGAAGTGTTAAAATACTATACTATTAGTGTTTTAATCTGTCGCTTTATTTCTGTTAATATCTGTTTTGTGTGTTTAGGGGCTCCAATGTTGTATGCATAGATATTTGCAATTGTTAAATTCTTTTGTTGTATTGCTCTTGTTTTCATTATATAGTGCCCTTCTTTGTTTCATGCTACATTCATTGTTTTAAAGTATATTTTTTTCCTGACATGAGTGTTGCTACCCTAGTTTTTTTTTTTTTTCCACTTGTATTTACATATATGCTTTTCCATCCATTCACTTTTAGTCTGTATTTAATTTTAGGTCTGAACAGAGTCTCTTGTAGGCAGCATAGAGAAGGGCCTTGCTTTTTGTTTGTTTTAACATTGAGTCACTTTATGTCTCTTGATTGGAGCATTTAGCTCATTTACAGTTAAGGTAATTATTGATAGGTGTGTACTTATTACCATTCATTCATTGTTTTCTGGTTGTTTTTGTAGTTCTCTGCTCTCCTCCTTTATCATTTGGTGGCTTTATTTAGTGTTGTGCTTGGATTCCTTTCTCTTTGTTTTTGTGTGTGTATCTATCATAGGTTTTTTTATTTGTGGTAACCACTGGTTCATAAATAACATCTTATATGTATATGAGTCCACATTAAGTTGATGGTCACTTAGCTTCAAACACTAGCTTCTGAAAGCAGTAAATTTTTACTCCTTCCTATTCCATATTGCTGGACGCCCGCTCCAGCCGGTCCAGGGGTCCCTGAAGGATGGATGGTGTCAGAAAGAGAGAGTGAGAGAACCCCAAGATTCTTTCTGATCACCAGACAGGCATCTCTGCACTGTTGGTTTCGATGTCTTTATTTAAAGGTCCAATGACAACATGAGATCAGAAAAAGGAATTTTTACAATGGAAAACTGTGATAAGATGCTTTGTAAAGTGTACAAAAACAGGTTTTTCAGAAGTATTCTTACAGAATTACCCCAATCATAGTGAGGTTGAGTAAATCTTACAACTAAGGAAATAACAGGATGTTCTTAGTGAAAAACAGGATGACATACATATTTGTTCTAAGTTAGTAATGCTTAAGATTAGGTCATACATTAAGTGTATAGATGGGCTGGGAGTCATTCTGTCTGACTCACAAGAGGACGAATGTTTTTGAGCTGGTTCATAAGTTGTTTGTGGAAACTTTTTTGACTTGATGCTGAATGTGTAAACACCATGGAGGCCCTAAATGTGTCTGTCGGCCCTTGTTTTTGGGTTGTTTTAGCTACTCTTATCTATCCTCATCCCAGCCGCCAGTGTGAGGGAAGGTGTTTGTGGAAAGTAGTCCTTAGGGAAGGGACTGCCATACATCAGTAGTTAGAAAAGGTATGAGTATTAACTTAAGTTCTGCCCTTATCTGTTCCTTAACTCTAAATTAGGCTCTTTGTCTCAGGGCCAGGCTCAGTTGTAACTCTTGTGTTCTTAACCCCCTTCATTATCCAAGTCTTGGATCTACAAGGCCCATAGGAAGAGCCTTTTGACAATCATCCACAGAGCTTTCATCTAAAATCTCTTTTGAAGAGGCAGGAATATGCTTTTCCTTATGAGGAATCTGTGTGGGGAATATCAGTCTGATGTGGAATATTGTGAGGCCTGGTCAATACCCGCAGCCTCATTTCCAACATGAGCCAGTTGTGGCAGAAGGAGATCCCAGTTTTCGTTTCTCGTGGCAGGAGCTGTGCAAACACGGCCATTTCCTCTCTGTGACTGTCATCCAGCGAGGCCTGTGCGGCTCCCAGCACCATATTTTATGTATAATATGCCATATTTTAAATCTTTTTGCATGTGTACCCTTCACTAACTTTTGTAGATATGATAGGTTTTAGAAGTTTTGCTTCAACCTTTATACTGGCTTTATAAGTGATTATGCTGCTACTTTTACTATACGCTTGGTTTTACCTGTGGAATTATTTTCTTTCATAATTTTGTTCTAGTTATTGCCTTTTCCTTCCACTTAAACATTTTCCTTGAACACTTCTTGTAAGGCTGGTTTAGTGGTGATGATCTCTTTTAACTTGTGTTTTTCTGAAGAAACACTGTATCTCACCTACTCTGAATGAAAACTTTCCCAGCTATTCTTGGTTGTTAGTTTTTTTTCTTTGCAGCACTTTGACTGTAGTATGCCACTTTATTCTGGTCTGCAAAGTTTCTGATAAAAAATTAGCTTACGGTCTTATGGAATTCCCTTCTTACGTAACTGTTTTCTTTTCTCTGGTTGCTTTTGAAAGTCTCTTTTATGTTTTTGCATTTTTAATTATTATGTGTCATAGAGTGGATCTCTTTTGGTTCAGCTTGTTGGGGGCTCTCTGTGCCTCCTGGACTTGGATTTCTGCTTCCTTCCCCAGATTTAGAAAATTTTCAGCTATTATTTTATCAAATATGTTTTCTGCCTCCTCTCTCTTTTCCTTCTGGGATCCTTATTGAATATTACTACATTGGATCATGTCACTGGATTCCCTTAATTCATTCTCATTTATTATTATTATTATTATTTATTAGTAGGAATAGGAGCTATCTGCTTATCTGCTCTGTACCCTCTAAACTGCAATAGATTCCCTCTAGTGTATTTATCACTGAATCATTCTTTTTTAGGAGTATTCATTGAGATCATGTACTCTTTTCTCAAGTCCAGTAATTATCTTTATGGCCATTACTTCACGTTGTTTATCAGTCATACTGCTTATCTCTATTTCAGTTAGCTCTTTTATTATGATTTTTGTCTTAGGTTTTAATGTGTTACATATTTCTGTCTTCTCATTTTTTTCTGACTGTTGTTGTATTTTGATGTATTAGGTAGATCATCTCTGTCTCCTTGGAAGTAGTGGCCTTGTGTGGAAGAGGTTCTCTGGTGCCCTGCAGCCAGTGCTTCCTGGTTACCAGAACCAGGCCCTCCGGGGATGCCCCTTGTGTGGGCCGTGTGGGCCCTGTTGTTGTGGCTGAGATGTGATTGCCTCCAAACCAGCCTGCTTCTATCACCTGCTTTGCCTACTGTGGGAACAGAAAGCAGATTTTGCTCCCCATACCTTTAAGAGGCTTGTCTGAGGCCACTGTTTGGGTTCATCAGTAAGTGGGGCCAGCAGACAGGTTAGGTGTCTACAGTTATGCTCAGTGCCACAGTTAGAGGCACACCGAAGAGCAGGGCTTTCTCTCTGCGTGGCCAAAGGCAAAGCCAGGCTGCTGAAACTGCAGAAATGCTCTTGTGTGGGGCTATCTACCCCTACCCATCAAGGGGAGGAGACGTTTGGGAATGGCACCGGTCTCTGCCAGGGCTGCTTGCATAATATGGTGGGGAAGGAGGCACTTTGGAGGGATTCCCGCTGAGGTGGGTGAGTTGCTAGCATAGTTTTGCAGAGAGAGGTAGGGACAGAGTATGCAGTGCTAGCGAGGTGGAGGGAAAGTATTAGCACTGTCTTGTACAAGTACCTGGTTTCTCGGCTGGAGAGGGGAAGAGAATTGGTGCCTGCCAGCACTTTTGTTCCCAGAGAAATCTGAAAATCACTGCACACACCCTAAGATTAGTAGGTAAGTCTCCTCATGTGTACCCCAGGCACTTTTCAAATTGTTGTTTCTTTGCTGTGCTTTAGGCCAAGTTTTCTTGTTGGTCCTTTAAGGGCAAGTGCTGTTTCTCTCCACCTTATGTCTCTTCCAAGTTAAGCCCCACTGATGTTAAGTGCTCCTGAGGTTAAGCCTTGCTGTTTTTCAAACCAGATGTTATGGGTTCTTGCCCTCCCAGTGCAGGTCGCCAGTGCTAGGAATGTGTAGTGGAGGCATCCAGTCATCTCGCTTCTCCATCTTGTGACATCCCTCCCATTTGTGGTTACTCTCACCTGCGGTCTGGTTCCCAACTGCATCTCTATCACCACTACCCGTTTCGCCACAGCCTCCTTCCTATGATTAAGTGTGGAAGGTCTGTTTCACCAGTCTTCAGGTCATTTTTAGAGTGTTTCACATAGATGGCACTGTTATGTTGGTGTGCCAATCTTAGGTGGGTGTTCATGTCCTTCTACTCTGCCATCTTCCCATGGTTTCCCCTGACACATTGATGTTAGCTCAGTAAGACTTATTTTGGACTTCTGACTTCCAGAATTGGAATATAGTAAACGTATACTATTAAATTCACTAAGTTTGTTATAATATGTGACAGCTACAGTCAAAAATTAATACAGTTGATTTTAGAGAACAAAAAATGATTAAGATTAAAGAGGGTAATTTCACAAAGATAAAGTGGTCAGTTCATCAAAGGAACATAAACATCTTTAAATTTTATGTACCTAATAGCAGTGCTTCAAAGCACATGAACACAGATGTCTAGAAGCTTGCTAAAACACTCTGGGGATCAGATACGCAGATGCCACATTCATGATGTCACTCTGATATGCTCCACAGCACCAGTATCTTTTTAAAGAGAGCTCTTATACAGGTCTGGTGCCCCAACTATTGGGGCTACTATCTTGATCACCTGGCTCTGGAGACTAAGGAAGCTTGTGTTTCTGGCCCCATGGTACAGTAATAATTGTTGTCACCCAAAAAGGAGCTCATAACCCTTTCTGACACCTCAGTTTTTGTGACTCCTTTCAAGGACACTGCTACATTGCCTGGCTGTGGTTGCCACTTGGGCTTACACAAGTGGGTTCCACAGGACTTAACCAACGGAGAAAGAATTCTTAAAATATATCTCTACCAAGGCACAGTAAGAAGCAACAGACCCAGGAGCTTGGCCTTTCTATGAAGGAGGCTTATTAGCTAATCATCATGACTGTAGCCTGAGGGGCAGGTTTTAATTAAACATACATCTTGTGTCTGGCTAAAATTCATTAAGACCTTGAAAGATGAGTACTATTGTTGCCTTACATCATGCTGGGCATGAAGCTCAGTGCAAAGCTTGAACTCATGAATCTGAGATCAAGACCTAAGCTGACATAAAGAGTCAGATCCTTAACCAACTGAGTCACTCAGGTGCCCCTGATGCCCTGAATTTTGTAACTGCCACCTAGGGGATGCTCTTTGATCAACTGGCTTTAGTGGCTTGGGGAAACTAGTATTCCTAAGTCCCACGGGACTGTGACAGTTGGAGAGATGTGAAAGTTAAAAGAAAAAAACAAAAGAAGTAAAAATAACGATGATTACAATAATTACTTAAGGAATACAAAAAACTAATAGCTGTAAAATGTGACATCAGAAAGATAAAATGTTGGATAGGAGGTAATAACATTGAGCTTCACAGGAAAATTATACATAAGTTGTCATCAAATTAAAATAGACTGTTATTGATATAAGTTGTTATATCTAATCCTAATGGTAACCACAAAGCAAATCCTACAGTGAGACAGAAGATAAAGAGAAGTAATACAAGCATACCAATGAAGAAAATTGTCAAACCTAAAGAGAAGAAGAAAAACAGAGAGTAACTACAGAAACAGCCAGAAAAGAAAAATAAAGTGACAATAAACTATAATTAGTTTAAATGTAAATGAAGTAAGTTCTTGAAATAAAAGACATGGAATAGATGAATGTATTAAAAAAAGACCCACCTATGCGCTTCCTAAATAAGGCTTACTTTAGTGTAAGGACACACACAGGCCAAAAGTGAAGGAGTCAAAATAGGTATTCCTAGTAAATGGAAATCAAAAGTAAGCTGGAATATCTATACTCATATCAGACAAAATAGACTTAAAAACAAAGCAGTGAGAGATAAAGAGAAAGACACACACATAAAAGGGTAATTCCAGCCAGGAGATAAAACATTTGTAATTATTTTTGCACCCAATGTAGAAATACCTAAATATATAAAAAAATTAACAGACCTAAGGGGAGAAATAGACCACTATAGAAGAATAGTAGGGGACTTTAATATTCCAATTACATCAGTGGATAGGTCATCCAGATAGAAAATCCATAAGGAAACATTGGCCTTAAACAGCATGTAAAACCAGATGAAATTAACATATATTTATAGAATATTCCATCTAAAAACAACAGTGTACACACGCTTCTAAAGTGCACAAGAAGATTTTTCATATAGTTCATGTTAGGCCAGAAAACAGCTCTTAATAAATTTAAGAGGTTTGAAACCATATCAAGAATCTTTCTCACCACTGTGGTATGAAACAAGAAATTACACAATGAAAACTGGGATATTCACAAATATATGGAGATTAAACATATTATCAATCAGGGGGTCAAAAAGAAGTCAAAAGAGAAATAAAAAAATTACCCTGAGACAAATGAATGTTGCAATATAACATCCCAAAATTAATGAAGTGCATCAAAGGCAGCTCTAATTGAGAAGTTCTTAGCAGTAGATGCCTACCTCAAGCAATAATAAAAACCTAAAATGAAAAAACAAACTTTTCACCTTAGGTAACTGGAAGAACAGACAAATCCCATATATAGTGGAAGAAAGGAAATTACAAAGATGAAAGAAGAAACAAAGACTAAAAAGACAATAGAGAAAATCACCTAAAGTAAGAGTTTGTTCTTTGAAAAGATAAACAAAATTGACAAATCTTTGGCTAGACTCACCAAGCAAAAAAGACTTAGATAAATAAGAAATGTAAGAGATGTTACACATGATACCAAAGGGTGGGTGGGGGTTATTATAAAAGACTACTATGAACAAAGACATCCTAACAAATTGACAACCTAGAAGAAATGAATAAATCCCTAGAAACATAACAAGCTATCAAGAGTGAGTCATGATAAAATAGATAATCAGAACAGATATATGGAGATTGACTTGGTAGTCAGAAACTTCCCAGCAAACAAAAGTTCAGGACCAGTCAGCTTCACTGATGCATTCTAGCAAACATTTAAAGAAGAATAATACTAACCTTTCTCAAAGTGATCCAAAATATAGAGGGGAATCTTCCAAATAGAGGGAATGTTCCAAACTCATTTTACAAGGCCAGCATTCCTCTGATACCAAAACCAGACAAATAAGGATATACCACACACAGAAAAAGAAAACTACATGCTAATATCCCTGAACAACACAGATGCAAAAATCCTCAACAAGATATTAGTAAACTGAATTCATCAGTACATTAAAAGGAGTATATATAACTGATGAAGTAGGAATTATTTCAGGAATTCAAGGATGGTTTGACATCCACAAATTAGCTAATGTGATACACACATTAACAAAATATAGACTAAAAATTATGTGATCATCTCCATAGATGCTTAAAAAGCATTTGACAAAATTCCTTATCCATTTATGATTAAAACATTTCAACAAAGTGGGTACAGAGAAAATTTACATAAGCATAATAAATGCTCTATATGACAAGCCCACTGCTAAAATCATACTCAAAGGTGAAAAGCTGAAAAATTTTTCTCTAAAATCAGGAACAAGATAAAGATGCTCAATCTTACCACTTGTATTCAATATCATATAAGAAGTTGTAGCCAGGGCAATGAAGCAGTAAAAAGAAATAAAACACATCCACATTGGATATGCAGAAGGAAAATTGTCATTATTTGTAGCTGACCTTATGTTTTCTATAGAAAACCCTATAGAATCCCTCAGAAAATAAGAACTAATAAATGGATTTAGTCAAGTTATAGGCTAAAAAAATCAAAACACAAAACTCTCTTGCATTTCTTAAAAAACCCTTTTTCATTTCTATACACTAATAATGAACTATCAGAGAAATTAAGCACATTTATAATTTCATCGAAAAGAATGAAATACCTGGGAATAAATTGAATCAGGGAAGTGAAAGATCTGTATTTTGAAAACATCAAGACATGGATGAAAGAAATTGACGACTATACAAATAAATAGAAAGATATTCTGTGTTCATGGATTGAAAGAATTAGTAGTATTAAAATGTCTATATTGCCCAAAGCAATTTACAGATTCAGTACAATCTCAAAATTCTGGTGACATTTTTTCATAGAACTAGAACAGACAGTACTAACATTTGTATGAAACTGTAAAAGACCATGAATGGCCAAAGCAATCTTCAGGAAAACAGTGAAGCTGAAAGCATCATGTTCCCTGATTTATAAAGCTATAGGAATTAAAACAGTGTGGTTTGCACATAAATACAAACATATACATCATTGGAACAGAATAGATAGCCCAGAAATAAATCCATGCACATATGATGAATTAATATAGGACTCTAAGGCTGTGGAAAGGACAGTCTCAATTAATGGTGTTGGGAACAATGACAAGGTACATCCAAAAGAATGAAATTGGACCACTGTCTTACACCATACACAAAAATTTACTCAAAATAGATTTAGGGTCACTCTTTGGCTTAGTTAAGCATCCAACTCTTGGTTTTGGCTCAGGTCACGATCTCATGGTGCATGGGATAGAGCCCTGCATCGGGCTCTGTGCTGAGTGTAGAGCCTGCTTGGGACCCTCTTTCTTCCTCTGTATCTGCCCCTTCCCTACTCATGCTCTTGTTCTCTCTCTCTCTCACTCTCTCTCTCACCCCCTTTTTCTCAAAATAAATAAATAAACATTAAAAAATTGGGGAAAAGGAGGAAAACAGAAAATTGGTAAAACCAGAAGCTGATTCTTTGAGAAGATCACTATAAATATTAATTTTTTTAGCTTCACTGATCAGAAAAAAATTCTAATAGCAATAATGACAGAGATGAATCATTATAGGTTCTACAAATATTTTTAAAGGTTACTGAGGGATTATTGACAAATTTTATCAATACATTAAATAACTTGAATAGAAAACAAAAACAAACTATTGAAGCTCGTTCCAAATGAATTATATAAACTGAATAGTCCTGTATCTACTAGCAAATTGAATTTCTAACTAAATACTTTTCTGCAAAGTAAATTCCAGGACCAGGCTTTACTGGTAATTCTACCAAACATTAAAAAAAAATAATAGCAATTATACACACTTTTTCCCATAAATTGGAGAGATGTGATTTTTTTCCCAATTAATTCAATAGGATCTGGATTATTCTGATTCCAAAAACAGAACAAAAACATTAAAAGAAAAAAATCCAATAAGCCAACATCTGTCGTGAGTATAGATTAAAAAATTCTTAACAGAATTATAACTCTTGAAACCCAAAAGTATAAAAAGAATAATAGATCATAACCAAGTATGACTTATTTCCAAAAGTTAAGATTATTTAAAAATCAATGTAATTAATTATAATAACAGTATGAAAAAGAAAAAATAAAACTATGATCACCATAGATTTTGAGAAAGTGAAAAACTTTAATATTTGGCATCTATTTATGATAAAATCTTTTAGCATAAATGGAATAGAAGGGAACTTTTATGACAAACATAAATTAACATCATACTTAATGATGTTAGACTAACTGCTTTCCTCCTAAAATCAAGAATGAATACCCATTCTTACCAATGCTTTTCATGTACTGGAAGCTCTAACCAATGCATACAGATTGGCAGGGAAGATATAAAATTGTTCATTCACATATGACTTGTTGGTTTACATAGAAGATCCTCTGGAATCCACAGTAAAAGAGATTAGAAATAGTAAGTGAGTTTAGTAACATTGCAAGATGAAGTCAATACAAAAAATATCAAGTGTATATCTATATACTAGCAATTTAAAACACTCATTTACAATAACATCAAAATATAAAATTATTACAGATGAATCTAACAAAAGGTGTGCAAGACCTGAAAACTATACATTATTGATAGAAATTAATAAAGACTAAATATGTTTGTAGATTTGAAAACTCAACATTGTTAAAAGTTCAACTTTACTGAATTTATAGATTCAATGCAATTCAATGCAAATCAATAAATTTGAGCAGATTTTTGGTAGAAATTCAAAGTTGATTCCTATGAAAATGCAAAACAACTTTCAGAAGCACAGGTTTGGAGGAAATACAGATCTGAGCCCTGGTTCAAAATTTATTATAAAGCTACTATAATCAAGACAGTTGGTGTTAACAATAAAGAGGCCAGAAGTAATTAACACATATGTTAACACAGCCCACTGTGGCTGTATTTTGAGATAGGGCAGACAAAGACATAGGTAAGATTAAATGAGGCCATATAGACGGGACCCTAATCCAATAGAATTAGTGTCCTAATAAGAAGAGAGCTCAAAGGCACCTACCTGCAAGCCAGAAAAAGAGCTCTCACCAGAAACCAAAATCACCTGGGATCTTGATCTTGGACTGTTAGCCTCCAGAATTCAGAGAAAGTACATTTTTGTTGGTTAAACCACCAGTCTAGGATATTTTGTTATAGCAGCCTGAGCAGGTTAATGCAGCATATATGGTCAACTAAGTTTTGATCAAGATCCAAAAGCAATTTTATGAAGAAAGGATAGTATTTTCAAGACATGGTACAGAAGCAGTATCATGTCCATTTTTGTTAAAAACACATCTGTGGCTATATTTCAAATCCCTTTCAAAAAGTAACTTACAGTGTATTATAGACTTCAATGTGAAATCTAAAACTATAAAACTTGTAGAAGAAAACATAAAAGGAAAAATTTGTAACCCTGAGTGAAGGAAACATCTTAAATACAACACAAAAGAATAATCCATGAAAAAAATTGTCAAATTAGATTTCATTAAAATAAAGAAATCCGACTCTTCCAAAAGACACTGTCAAGATAATGAAATACAAGTCACAGATTGAAAGAAAAAAGTTGTAAATGACATATCTAATAAGAGACTTATATTCTTTGTTTTAATAGTCTTTTTGTTAACATAATAAAAATTTGAAGAAGAAGTTACTTTGAATTGAATTACACTTAGTGAATTCACCTTTGATCCTATTATCGTGGGTCATTACTTTTAGAACTGATGAGACATCGATCAACATAAAATTCTCTCCTGGAAAACAGCCAGTCTTCATTCTCTGGCTCCTCTGTCATTTTTAGTGATATCTCACAGATTATTAAAATTTTCTGCAATCACAGTTGCAAAAGTTTTCAGTGCTCTGGTGAGGGATGACATGAAGAAATGAGAACCTTGGGGACAGATTTGGCAAATTTCTTAATCTCCCAATGTATTGTTCTCCTCATTTTTAGGATTTGAGACCTGATAACTTCTAGATTCCTTCCTAATTTCAGATACTATGTTTTGTTTAAAAAAAAAAAAAAGAATACTGATGTATCGTGGTGATTAATTTACTTATCTTTGCCCCCAGATATTATCAAATGTGTTTAAAGCCTCTGAGATAAGGGGCTGTGGGCATACAGATTGAAATCATCCACAGGAACGTGTTTTAGTGCTTTTAACCACTTTTGCTGGGTTCTCTTCATTGACCCAATGATCACATGGCAATTGTTGGCTGGCTGCAGTTTTCAAGCCGTTTACCATGTGTTCTTCCTTATTCCTCAAATCTTCCTTGTCTGATCTTTGCTTTCACAGGATTACCATCTCATTCCATTTATATTGCTAGTACTAGAGAGATCCTCTTCTGTACATCTATCTTTATGTATGCACCTTAGGCTTAAGGGCAGTTATTTGCATTCAGAGTCAATGTTCAAGTGCATATGTATAAGCACATCTATTGTACCTTTGGCCTTTTGATTGCCTTGTGCATAAAACCCAGCCTCATTCTTTGTCACAAGCTCCTTATGGACAGAGAAATCTGGAAATTCAGTTTTTCTTAATGTACCACCTTGAACACAATGTTCACTCAAAGAGCATCTGTTGCTCCTTAGCTTATAATGAAAACATGAAAGCAGAAGCTAGGCTCAGCACACACGTTAGCCATTGGTTTTAATTTGCCAACACATGTAGCTGCTGGAAGAGCAGTTAACAAATGACAGGACTGAATTAGGTGTCCTCTCCTTGATGGAAATTTTAATGAGGTGTATAACGAACCAAAAGGAAAGAGAATCAGGCAGAAAGAGAAACTAGATGCATGAATAGTTTGGAAAACATATAATCCACAAGACTAAATCAATGAGTGCTTGGCATATCTCTAAGCAATGAGTATTTTTAATGGGGTTACTGCTGCTCTTTCAAAAAGAAGAAACCAAGAGAATATAGTCCTTGTAATTTTAGAAAACTTGTCATAGGTTACTTTCCCTGTCAATAACCAATTTCCTTAATGTTTAAATGTGATATTTTCTAAATGTTAGAACTTGAGAACCTACTAGAGAAAGCAGGAACTTGAAATTTTCAAGGAAATCCTTTTTGCTACATTTAGGTCCACCCACCATTCATCTGGAATGTTAACACAAATAGAAACCATGTCAAATTGGCATATAAACCCCTGCGGCTGTGTGGCAGTAGTTAAATTTTGGGTGACTAAAAGGTAGAAGGCATATATAAAGTATCAGCTGATTTGAGAGTTTTGATATTAATAGCCTTTATTTGCACACTGCTCTTTTCAAACTGTTCCTTTCTATATTTTAGCTGGAAGATCCTATTATTTTTTTTTTTAGCACTCAGGCTATTTTTATAGTATACATAAAATAAAATTTTCATAATATATATAGAAAGAGAAATTTTTATTTCACATATATTTAAAATCAAACAAGTTGTCTTGGAAACAAAAAAGTGAATGCAAGTATAATTACAATTTAACTTGATTTAGCGTATAGACATGGTAGAAAGACCATGGTCTTTGGAATAAAACAGGGCTTGCTTTAAACCTAGTTTTGCTGATTATAAATGGCACACTATGGAACGAATAGATACCAATCAGTCTTATTGTCCTCATCTGCAAACTTGCATTAATTCTCCTGTATTTCATTATATATTTTAAAAGATTGACTGAATTCATAAATTCATAAGATGACTTGGAACTTTTTTTTGGAGAGGGGAGTAAACACGTGAACTAGAGCATAGAAACAGTAGATATTAAAAGAATCCAAAAAGGGATCTATGAATGCCTGACTGAAGAGACAGTATGGATAACACTTTTCTAATAAAAAATAAAAATAAATAAAACCTTCTCACACTGAAACTAGAACAATGATGAAAGACATTAATCATCGATACATATTTACTGGAAAAACTATTCTGTCCAAAATAGAGACAGAAATGTCCTTTACTAGTCTCTTTTCTGATAAACAAGAAAGAACCATTTAATAATGTGGAAAAGAAGGCAATATTTGAGGGGATGGAGGAAGATGTAGTACACACACACACACACACACACACACACACACACACACTAGTTTATATACTTTAGTTTTAATAGCCAAAAAAAACCCACAAAAAAAACAAAAACACTGGGCCAGACTGCTAGAAAATAAAAATGCTGTACAAGAATCCTTTGAGGAGAAACTTTCAACAAGAGATTTTCTGGTCTTATTCTCAGAGGGTTGATGGCTATGGATCTGGACTTGATCCAAGGCCCAAGATTCTGGACTTGAAAACTCTTTCAGGTTAATCTTGTATTAACTAGAAGTTGAAACAGATGTCCATGATGACAGAATAACACATATAACAGGGATCATAGAAAAGCATAAACCTACAAAGGGAAGACCGATCTGAAGGAAGAGGAAGTTCTCAAAATTTGTTCTAGACTGGAAAGAGAAGTAGAAGATTTATAAAGAACCATTAAAGCACTTACATTTTCAAAGGGCTTGTGTATTTAGGTGGAAGAAAGGGTATTTTAACCAAGGACGTAGTAACAAATCTTTCAGGATTGCGGATGTTTTCATGAACCAAAGGTCAAGTACCTGGGACAGATAGAATACTGTTAAAAATCTGAATAAGTAAAAACATTCTGAGCTTTATTCCCTGCCCCACCTTCATCCCTGTAGTGGAGAATGGTCTCTTATTATTATTTGTAGCTGACACACAATGTTACATTAATTTCAGGTATACAACACAGAAATTTGACAAGTCTATACGTTATGCTTTGCTCACCGCAAGTGTAGCTACCCTCTGTCACCATCCAATGCTCTTACAATATTATTGACTATATTCCCTATGCTGTACCTTTCACTCTATGAGTTATTTGTTCCAAAATCGGAAGCCTGTACTTCCACAACCCTTCACCTATTTTTGCCATCTCCCTACACCCACACCTCTGGCAACCATCCGTTTGTTCTTTATTAGAAAACTGGTCATTATTTATTTATGGGTCCATTTCTCCTTTTTTCTGTTCATTTTTTAGATTCCATGTATAAATAAAATCTTATGGCATTTGTCTTTGTCTTATTTTACATAGCATAATATCCTCTAAAGTCATCAAACGGCAAGATTTCATTCTTTTTTATGGCAGAGTAATAGTCTAGTGTATATATTTACATCTCTTTTACCCATTCATCTATGGATGGACACTTGTGTTGCTTCATTATCTTTGCTGTCGTAAATAATGCTACAGTAGACATAGAGGTGCATATATCTTTGAAATATACCGTCTTCATTTTCTCTGGGCAAAGACCCATAGTGGAATTACTGTATCATATGGCATTTTTATTTTTAATTTTTCTTGAGGAAATTCCATACTCTTTTCTTAGGGGCTGCACCAATTTACTTTCCCACCAATAGTAATGAGGGTTCCTTTTTCTCCACATCCTTGCACACATTTGTTATTTCTTGTCTTTTTAATACTAGGCATTCTGACAGTGTAAAGTGATATCTCATAGTGGTTTGTATTTGCATTTCCCTGATAATTGGTGACAATTAGCATCTTTTTCATATGTCTTGGCTCTCTGTCTTTTTGGAAAAATGCCTATTTGGGTCCTTTGCCCATTTTTTAATCTGATTTTTTTTTCTAGTGTTCACTTGTATGACTTTTACTTACATAGTTTGGATATTAACTCTTTATCAGTGCTGTATTTGCAAATGCCTTCTCTCATTCAGTAGGTTGCCTTTTCATTTTGTTCATGGTTTATTGCACAAAAGCTTTTCATTTTGATGTAATCCAAATAGTTCATTTTTCCTTTGGTTTCCCTTGGCTTAGGAGATGTATCCAGAAAAATGATGCTTCAATCCAGAGTGATATTTTTAATTGGATAGAATAGAACAGGTTACAGTAAAATATTGCTGCATGTTAGCTTATTCTCCTCCTGGGACCAGCAGTCTATCCAGGAGATGTTCTTGTGAGGATGGCAGATGCACAAGAAGACATGCTCTGTTGTGCAAACCAATGTGAAAGGCCTGTGTGTACCATGCTTGCCTACTTTATTGGTCAAACCAAGCCACACAGCTGAGCCCAGTTATCAAAGAGCCTTTCTGGGAGGTATTTCCAACTTAAATACCAAAGAGAACAGATATAGAGAAGGGTGAAATGTTATGGCCAATAATATAATCTACCACAAACATTACTAAAATCATAATATAATACCTATTTTATTTTATTAAGTTATAGAATTTAATGTCAAAGATATTGAAGTTTTTTTTAGAGGAGGAAGCTTATAAAACATATGGAACCTATGTCTGAACCTAAGCTCAATGTTCTTTCCAGTAGAAACATACTTCCTCGGGGAAACCTAGGTGGCTCAGTCGGTTGAGCCTTTGACTTTTGATCTGAGCTCAGATCATGATCTCACAGTTCATGGGATCGAGCCCCATGTTGGGCTCTGTGCTGATAGTACAGAGCCTGCTTGGAATTATTTCTCTTCCTCTCTCTCTCTCTGCCTCTTTCCCACTCTTGTGCACATGTGTGTGCTCACTCTCTTGAATAAATAAACATATATATATATATACACACACACACACATATATATATATATATATACTGCCTCAGAGTATTCAAGGCATAATTACTGTTGTTGAATATTCAAATATATTTTTAAAATACTTTGAAAATGTATTTATTTATCTGTTCAATCTTTACTGAGTTCCTGCCATGTAAAGGTCAGGGCTCAACTGTGGAGGTTTAATAATCATCAAAATAGGGTTCTTGATATTAATGACTACATAGACTAGAGATAATGATTTTAAAATGAAAGTACTATAAACATTTCCAAATATTTTATTAAAATTTCTTTTATTATTTACTTTCTATAGAAAAAGAACTAATCAAGACAACAAATTAATAATTATAAAGGTAGAGATTTCTAATGAGTAATGAGGGATTCTATAGTGTAATGGGGAGAAAACACTGATTTAAAATCAGAGGATATGATTGAAGGATTGCAACTTTCAGTGTCCGCTCCCTAACCTCCAGGGAAGGGAGAGGGGCTAGAGGTTGGATCAGTCACCAATGGCCGATAATTTAATCAGTGTGCCAATGTAATGAAGCCTCCATAAAAGTCCAGAAGGAAGGGGTCCAGAGAGTATCCAGGTTGGAGAACAGGTAATGTGGTACACTGTGGAGCTTCTCACCCTTTCCCCATACCTTGCCCTCTGCACCCCTTCACCCTGACTGTCTTTGCAGTTACATGCTTTTACAATAAACTAGAAGGAAGGAAGGAAGGAAAGGAAGGAAGGAGGGAGGGAAGGAAGGAAGGAAGGGAAGGGGAAGGGAAGGGGAAGGGAAGGGGAAGGGAAGGAAATAAATCAGAGGCTGCACATTCCAGGTCTGAATCTATGTCTTACAAGCTACGCTGACATTGAGAAAGGGATTTAACTCTTCTTAGCTTTTGTTTTCACATTAGTAAAATTGGGGTAATCATGCCTTTTCTTTCTACCACAGATAAGTACTGCATATCCAACCCATGAAAACTGTAAAGTGCTTTAAAACTGAGGCACCATTGAAAACTTACTTAATAAGTATCAGAATAGATAAAATAGTAGTTGAACTTGCTGGCATAAATTTAATCTGGCACTTTTTTTCCCCTGCAACTCTATGTTTGTTCTCCAGGATCCAAAGCAGAAAGTTAGAAGTAAAACTATTCCAAAGGACCTTTTACCGCTGTGACTCGACTTATGTTTAAAAAAACATTTTCCTGGGACCACTAGCGCTTGAATTTGTTTCCATGTTGCAGAAGGCTGGTCGAATATCTAACACTGACATATGCTCCAGCTTAAGCCTCCCATATGGAGAAAAACAGCTGACTTCACTGCGATTTTTGAGAATCTGTTACTCTGGTAAATCAGATAGCGTCCACTTGCTTGAAGGCTGACTGAAGTTATTTAAAGGGGGATCTGTAATTACTTATGGATGAGTTTTAATTAGGAAATGGCGTTTTAGGGGATAAGAGCTGACCTTCCTACAATGTTGTGTGCTACGCTCAGAGCTTCTCTGAGAACATTTTTTAGTGAAACAAGGATGCCCCACAATCTTTGCCACCATTAATTCTGATATCATTCTCGACACATTTAATATTCATGAGAATGACTGTTTTAACATCTTAGTTTTCCCCTCTTTCTGCTCCTCAGTAGACTCCGCTTGAGGCGCTCCTCCTTGGGTCATATTCTTCAGACTGTCTTCCCCAAATAACACACTGCTTTTTCTCACTACCACCGCCTGTCCCCGAGCTTTACCGAATTTGTTAGTTTCATTCTAGCAATTATTCACTCTGGAGACTTTTCTCTTTTTTCTTTTCTCTATTTATTTTTAAATGAACCTTAAAAATATCCTTTAACATTTATTTATTTTTGAGGGGGGAAGGCAGGGAGAGGGAGGGTCCAGGCAGGGTCCCCAGGCTCTGAGCTGACAGCACAGAGCCCCATTGCGGGGGGGGGGAGGGTGGGCTCAAACTCAAAAACTGCAAGATCATGACTTGAGCCTAAGTCCGTTGCTCAACTGACTGAGCCAACCAGACTCTCCTGAACTTTTAAATTTTAGAATAGTTTAGAGTTGTGTTAAAATAATGAAGAGAGTAGAGTTCTCATCTACCCCACACCAATTTCCCCCATTATTATTAATACTGTTATAATTGAACCAATATCAATATATTATTAACTATTGTGTATACTCTGTTAAGGTTTCCTTAGTTTTTACTTAGTGTTAATTTTCTCTTTAAAGATTTCATAAAGCATTTCTTGATAGATTTGGTCTTATCTCCATAGGCTCTCCTTGGCTTTAACAATTTCTTGTACTTCCTTTGACAATTTTGATGAGTACTGACCTAGTATTTCACAGGAGATAGATTTGTCTCATTAGACTAAGGTTACGAGTTTGGGGGAAGAAGACCACAGAGGTCAAGTATTGTTCTTGTTCCTCATCACAACATACCAATGATATTTATTATCCACATGACTTTTTGTTGTTGATGTTGACCTTGATCACCTGACTGAAGTAGTGTTTGTTAGTTTTCTCCAATGTAAATTTACCTTTTTCTCCCCTTCTGGTACTGTACTCCTTGGAAGAAAGTTAGTATGCATAAGCCATACTTAAGGAGTAAGGAGTTATATTCCATCTCCTTGAGGATAGAGTATCTGTATAAATTATTTGGAATTCATCTGCACTGAACATTTCCTCTTCTGCATACTTATTTAATCATTAGTTTACATCAGCATACACCATGGATACTTGTGTTTTTTTTTTTACTTTGTATTATGAGTCAGTATTTTATTTTTTAAAGTTTTTAATTTCAATTCTAGTATGGGTAACATACAGTGTAATATTACTTTCAGGTGTACAATATAGTGATTCAATACTTCCATGCATCACCCACCCATGTATAACTTCTTAATCCCCATCACCTATTTCACCCATCTCTCCACTCACCTCCCCTCTGGTAACAATCAGTTTTTTGGAGTTGAGAGTCTGTTTCCTGGTTTGTCTCTTTTTTGTTTTCCTTTGCTCATTTGTTTTGTTTCTTAAATTCCAAGCATGACTAAAACTGTATGGTATTTGTCTTTCTCTGACTGGCTTATTTTATTTAGCATTGTACTCTCTAACTCCATCCATGTTGCTGCAAATGGCAAGATTTCATTGTTTTTTATGGCTGAACAGTCTTCCATTATACATATGTATCACATTTTCTGTATCTATTATCTATTGAAGGGCACTTAGGCTGTCCATAATTTGGCTACTGTAGATAATGCTGCAATAAACATAAGGCTGTGTATATCCCTTTGAATGAGTGTTTTTATATTCTTTGGGTAAATACCCTGTAGTGCAATTCCTGGATTGAAGGGTAATTATATTTTTAACTTTTTGAGGAATCTCCATACTGTTTTCCAGGATGGCTGCTCCAGTTAGCATTCCCACCAACAATGCATGAAGGTTCCTTTTTCTCCATATCTTCACCAACACTTCCTTTTTTTTTTTTTTTTTTGTGATCTTGATTTTAGCCATCCTGACAAGTGTGAGGTGATACCTCATTATAGTGTTGGTTTGTATTTCCCTGATGATCAGTGATGTTGAGCATCTTTCCATGTGTCTGTTAGCCATCTGAATGTCTTCTTTGGAGAAATGTCTGTTCATGTCTTCGGCTCATTTGTAATTGGATTATTCATTTTTGGGTGGTTGAGTTGCATAAGTTCTTTATATATTGGATACTAACCCTTTGTCAAATAAGATATATTTGCAAATATCTTCAACCATTCCATAGGTTGTCTTTTAGATCTGCTGATTATTTCCTTCATTATGCAGACACTTTATTTTGATGTAGTCTTGATAGTTTGTTGTTGTTTTTGTTTCCCCCGCCTCAGGCTCTATATCTAGCAAATGTTGCTATGGCTGATGTCAGAGAAATTAATGCCTGTGCTCTCTTCTAGGATTTTTATGGTCTGAGGTCTCGCAATTAGGTCTTTAATTCATTTTGAGTTGGTTGTTGTGCATGGTGTAAGAAAGTGGTTCAGCCCCATTCTTCTGCATGTAGCTGTCCAGTTTGCCCAACACCATTTAATGAAGACACTTTTTCCCGTTACATATTCTTGCCTCTCAAAACTACACATTCATTTTCTTGTTCAAATTCTTCTAACTTTGGCCATAGTAAGCTCTTTCAGTTGGCTTCTGTGACCCTTTGACATGTTTCTCTTCATTCTCTTTTCTCCTGTAGCACTTTCTTATTTTCTGGCCCTACAGAATGCCTCCACTCATCTTGTGTATTTCCTGCTCCAGTTTTACAAGTTGTCTTTTTTCTAAGGAGTCCTGGTTCCTTGTATTAAAGAATGGTTTTAGGTAAACCAAGAGCTGGGTACTATCCTGGAGACTTGATCCATTTATCTACCATTTTTTTCACTATGAGTCAGCCTTTATTTTTTCCTCTTGTGTTCTAATTCCTACTCCTCAAATGATTATTTCATGCTTTATCTATTCTCCTCAAACTTTATCACCCTGATCCATCTCTTTCACTTTTACTTGATGACCTTTCCTCATATTATGTATTTGGTTGAGAACATTGAAGCAAAAAGGAAATTGCTCAGAGTTTCACTACGAAAGCTACTAATCCATCCACCTTACCCAGATCATGTCACTTCATCCAATAATGAGGATGAAATGTCCACATTCTAGGAACTGAGGAAATGAAGGAAATGTTAACTTCTTGATATTATGTGTGAAATACCCCACCTAATTTTTTTTGTTGTCCATATTCTTTTTACCTTTGTCCATAACTGTTTGTGTCTTGTTTCCCTGAGTCAGTTGCCCCTTTGGTTCAATTTCTCCAGACAGAAAACTTCCATCTTCTGCTGTGGTGGAGACAAAGTGTCATTGATAAGAGTAGGAAAAATTTAATTCCACTTGTTTCAGTCCACTTAAATTGCCAATCTTGAAAGATACCTAGGACACCACTACCTGAGCTTTTCTAGGTTCTGTCATTTGAAGAAAAACTTTTGGAGATTCCTTTCTCTCACATCATCCCCTTCCTCTCACCCAAATCTGCAACCTCTCCCCAATCAATTAGGTTTTATTTTCTTTATCAAAATAGTTGCCATTCAGGGACACCTGGGTGGCTCAGTGGGTTAAGCATCCAGCTCTTCATTTCAGCTCAGGTCATAATCTCGTGGTTTGTGGTGTTGAGCCCTATGTTGGGCCCTGTGCTGACAGCATGGAGTCTGCTTGAGATTCAGCCTTTCTCTGCCCCTCCTTCACTCTTTCTTTGTCTCTAAAAATGAATAAATAAACATTTTAAAAAGTAGTTGCCATTCACAAGCATATTTTCTATAGCCCATGACTTTTTAGCTGCTATTTTCTCCTCCCATTAGTCTGTAGGATTTATTATTTTTAGATTCATTTATCACCACTTTAGTTAGATTTTGGGAAAGAGGTGTCGTAAACATGCTCAGTCTGCCATGTTTTATCAAAAGTCTCAGATTTCAACAATCCTGCTTTCTTGTATTAACTCTTCATTTAATCACCTCTTTCTTCCCAAACTTGCAGATTCCATCATCATTGCTGGAGCTAAAGAATCAAAACCTAGAAGGAAAAGATCTTTTTCTTTGAAGCCAAGAGTCTCTGACTTGGATCTTAATCATTCTGTCTACAGTTACATACCATTAAAATTAGGAGGATAGGCTTAAAACAGCAGTAATCCTTTGTTTGACAGTTTTGTAGGTCAGAAATCCACTATCAGTGTAGCAGCAGGGCCGTCCCTTCCCCAGGGACCCTAGTGGAGATTGCATTGCCTCACTGTTCCTTGGCTTGTGGCTGCATCTTTCCAATTGCTGCTTCATCTTCACATTACCTGCTTCCCTGTGTGTATCCTTCTCTGCCTTTGCCTATTGAAAGACACTCGTTGTTCCTTCATCTCAAAAATCTCTAAAACTTAATTGCATCTGCAAATATCTTTTTCTAAATAAGTCAATCTTTACAAGTCCCAAGAATTAGATATTTATATTCTTGCACAGTCATTATCCTACCTACTATTGTAGGTGTGTCACTGAGGGCATTTGCTTGCAAGAAACAGGAATTGACTCTAGGTGTCTTAGAATAGCAGGAATCTACAGCAGACAGATACTGGAAGCTGACAGTTGGAGACCTGAAATTCAGTTTGGGGGAATGGTGAAGAACAAAGAAAGAGTGTCCAGAGGCTAAGCAGTAGATACATTCTGCCCCAGGACAATGTCACTGTGAATAAATTGTAACCAAACTTTTGCCTTTGAGTCATTTGATCACGATTCAAAGCTTTTCCCAAGAGCAGCTTGTTGGCTGAGGCTAGGTCATATGTCAAGTCTCTAGTTCTCAAGGGCAGAGACATTGGGACCCTTGTTAAAAATAAGTACCTTAAAATAGGGGAATGGGGTTAAATGTTAGAAAACAAAAAAGGAAACAAGTGGTCAAGGAAGGAAGGTGTCCCCTATAATAAATAACTATATTCTCGATTTAAAAAGATGAAGAAACAGGTAGTCAATTCAGTAAGCATGGAAAATAGGATCAAATTCCAAGTCTACTTACTACATAGTTTATATTCTTTTACTCACTGATGCTGCCTTTTGGTATACCAAAATTCAATTTATTTATAGGAGACTTTTGCGTTAATAAAGTAATAATATATATTATTAATATATATCAATATGTATACGTAATTTTATATATATTTCCTATTTCACAGGGTAAATAAATGTAAAACAGCATAAATAACTGGTTTGAATGGAAGTTGGGCTCTTCCCCAGTGTGGAGTATAAAAACAAGCAAACTTCATCCTTCAAATAAATATTAAATGGTACCCATTCAAATCTAATTCTCTAAATTCTATTTTTTACAATAGTGCTTCCCTTACTCAAAACAATTTTAGAACTCCTATTTTCAAAATTAAGACCTCAGTCCCCATATTGCGAGTTTGTGTCTTAAAAACCAATCATTCATGTTTAAATTGCATTGTTGTGTCTACCGAAATATTCATTTCAGATGACATCCTGGAAAAAAATAATGAAGCTTTCAAGAAACAATTTTTTGCCCAGATTTGTTCTGCAAACAACTTGTCAGAAAATGATGGTTGCTACAGAAACCACTAAATTCAGATTCCAAGTTCTATAAAAAGTTAGGAAAAGGGGAAGCCACCAACCTCTATGAAGATTCTTGACTTGCCAGTTCCGTAAGAAAACAGAATGTCTATTTTATAATTAAAGAAATAAAGAGAGGATACACACACACACACACACACACACACACACACACCAAGATCTTAGAGCTATAAGCACTCAGAGTTTTAATCCTAGACTAACAACAAAACTCATGCACATTTTTAAACTTAAAAAAAGAAAAGAAAAAGTAGAGTTCTATCTGCATTTTCTTTGCAGGAAAGATACCTTGTGAAATATAAGTCGGGGATAAAATGAAGCGTTTCTTTGTTTCTCTGACTTGCTGCAGAGGTGACAGAATCTCTACACGGGAGAAGTTGGAGGAGGAAGGACCCTTTGTTGGGGGGTAGCAAATAATTCCTTCACTGCTTTCAAAGCAAAAGCAAAGCAACGATTATGGTTTAAACAGGTGCCTAGTGAAGGAAATATTAACTTGCATTAGTTCATTCTTTTACAAAATGGTCCTTAAAATTCTAAGCTTAGTTGTTTTAATGAAGATTTCTGCTGTTGATTGTTTCAAAAACACTATAAGAGAAAGAAAATGTGCTTGTCTCTCTTACTAGTTATCTCTTAATGACATTTTTTTTTCAGGATATGTGATTCAGGCTAGACCACAGTCTCTAATATTTGGAATTATGGTTTTCCAGGGAAACATTAAATACATACTCAGTGACCTGTTAAACAAATAACTTGGCATTTGATGTACCTGCTGCCTAACTGCACGACCCCTTTCTATCTGGTGGCTTCTGCTCATTCTTTCTATGCAACTCACCCAGTGCCAGCTCTGTAAAGCCTTACTCAGCCTTCCTTAACAGAGCCCTACCACAATCCGGGATGACCTTGATTCTGGGTTATGCTGTAATTACTTATGAGCCTGTCTCACACATGTGCACGAGTACCTCAAAGATAGGAGTAGTGTATTACAAAGTTTTTTTTTTTTTCTTTTTTCATTCTGAATGCCAAGTATAGCATCTGGTGCAAGTAACTAAAGCTATTGTAAAATTTTTAGAAGTTTTTTTTAAAAAGTTTTATTTATTTTTGAGAGAGAGAGAGAGAGCAAGTGAGCAGGGGAGGGTCAGAGAGAAAGGGAGACACAGAATGCGAAGACAGGCTCCAGGGTCAGAGCTGTGAGCACAGAGCCCGATGCGGGGTTGGAACCCAGGAACCGCGAACCGCGAAATCATGACTTGAGCCGAAATGGCTCGCTCAACGGACTGAGCCACCCAGGCGCCCCGGTAAACATTTCTTTTAAGGGGATAGAGGATATCTGAGTGAATGAGTTCGAGGAAAAAACTCTGCAAAACCCTGTCTCCCGTGGAGTGAGTAGCTAAATACACTGATTCACGGAGTCGGTCATATTTTTCCATTATGAGCTCTGGTTTTTATTTTCTGTAAGACTCGGATTGGTTATTTTGTCCATGTTGCTGAGAAAATGGTAAGAGGGACAGCAACGCATGAATATAAAACAGCTGGGAACGTAAGACTGGTAAGAGAGGCTAGCCCTGTACTCATCCCTGACAGTAATTCGAAGGCTCCCACACGAGTTCGCGGAGCCAGCTCAATCCAGCGAGTTTAAAGAGGACTCCGCTCCCGAGCTGGGGTCCCACAGAGCAGAGTCTGACACTCCAGTGGCAAACACAAGCTGAAGCCATTCCTTGTTACTTAGCAGATTGTTGCCTACCCTAACACAAAGGCCACGACATCTCCAAAGCTGTAGTTCATTAGAGCTGAAGATGTCAACTGAAGATTACAACTACTTTCCTGTTTTTCTAAATATTAGAAAGCACTTATTTCTCAGGTTTTTCATCTGAGGCTTTGGATTCATTCTCAGAGGAAGAAGGGTGGTGGGTGATAATTCCTGTCCCAGTAACATTTTTGAGATTATAAAAGGCACATGTTTCTTTCTCTAAGTATATTTGAGATCATCGACCTCTTCTGTGTGAACTGGTAGCTCCTTTGTAAATACTTAAAGGGGTCGTAAAAGTCATAAGGAAGGGAAGTGAATATATATATTTTCTCATCTATGTAGAGAGAAGACTGTAAATCCTCTAAGTTATTTAGCCAGGGAAACATCAAAACCATGTGTTGGGGGAAATGATTATTAAGTCAATTAGTAGAGAATCAAAACATTGGTGTATGTATACACAATTGAATTAGGCAAAATTTTTCTAATTCTGCAGTGCTGGAGAGCTTATAACATGCTAAGTTCATCTACAATTACTGGAAGAAGTCTGATTTTCTTTCTAACCTAAAAGCTTTTTAAAGACATAGACCATGACTGTTCTGTTCATAGCTTTGTTGCCATTGTTTAGCTTTATGTATTTTCACTGTTGAGTGCTGATATTAACCTGAGTGAATTTTTCTTTAAAGGCCTTTTTCTTCTAATATTTGGGAGAAGCAAGGGAGAGGCTGCCTGAAGCTCTCTTCTATGTTCTCCACTTAATCAGTGCTCCTGTGAAATACTTGATTTTGTGTTGGAAAAATAAGTCTGGAAAACCATGTGTCAGAAATAAGAGGATCATGAAAGGGAAATGAGGTATTATCAAAATAATACACGAAACATCTAGAAGAGATTCTCATTTCCCAAAGACAAGACAATTTGAGCATCAAAAAAAATAATAACTGTGATTGATAAAAACACATTAATGTAAAAAAGTGATGTATTCATCAATGTATTTTTTTAAAAAGAGAAACAAACCAAAACTCATTGGACTCTGAATATCCATTAGAGATTGTCTGGGCACCAATTCAATAGTTTGAATAATGGCAACTGAAAGGGAAAAAACTTAATATTTGCCTTGCCATTTGGAAGTAAATGGTATTTCAGGATATCCCACATGTCCTATGGATGTGGGAAAGAATTTCATATGAAAATGTTCCCAGTTAATAAATGCAGAAAAAGCTATGGAATTAGAAAATCATTATGCAATATCATTAAGGAAGTAACAGGTAATCATCATCAATAGATGACAAAGTTATGAATGTGAAATTGATGAGTAATCTATAATCTAGACACACTTTGCAAGTGAGAGATTCACTGCTAGTAATCATACCAGGACAGGAGGCATAGACTGTGACAATCTAGGCAAAAGTGTCAAGTCATCCCATGCTCAGGAACCTGAAAATAAAAAGAATAGGATGTCACTGTCTGAATTCACTGATGTATTTTAGGAGACTAAAAAACAATCAAATATAATGTGCCTTGTAATGTGAGGCAATATGAAGAATTAAGCACTGTCTATGATGCATACATGTATGTGTATATGTATATATTATGCAATTACATAATTTATGTAACATAATCTATAACTAATTATAATTATCCAAAATTATATAATTTATTATAATAATGCATATATTATATATACTAAATACAATTTGTCATTATATTATATATAATATATATGCATATATCAAGACATAGATCTTATCTCCAGTCACAGGAAACACAAGGGATGGAAAACAAGTCAAATGATATGAAGGGAAGTACTCACCCAAATCCAGAATACGCGGTCTGCTTAAGTTCCTTCAGTATTGCAAGAATATTTTAGAGAATGATTAAAATAGGGTTGAAAGAGACTAAAACATGCTTAAATGATTTTTAAGTTGACTTTTAGGAATAATCGTGATTCAAATAAGTTAACTGACCAAAAGCAGTTTGGGGACTAGTTGGATAAATTGTAATATAAATTTGGCATTAGAGGATATTAATGTATTGTTGATTAGTTTAGAGGTGAGACAATGACCTCATGATGCTATGAGAAGTTTCTTGTCCCTTTCACTCTTTTTAAAGAAGTGTGTTGGAGTATCTGAGAGTAAACATGATGACTGGAGATGGTTTTAAATTACTGCAGCTGAGAAGGAAGGACGGTAGATGAAACAACTCTGGAAAAATATTGACGACTGTTGAAGGGAGGTCTGTGAGTTAGGGTTGGTGGGACGTCTACCCTCTGTTTCCAGGTCTCGCAGTCCTGTGCGGTATGCCACAGGCCGCCACTGCCTCCTTGCTGCTGGCTGTGGACTGGGAGTTACTATGGACAGTCTTTTTGACCCACTTACTATTTTTCTCAACCCACCACCACACAACGTTCTGCTAATCAAACTTCATGAATAGCTAGAAGGAGAAGAAACTAAATGGAATGACCTTGCAGGAAAGAGCGCCTGACATAAAAGATAGATGAAAAGAAAAACAAATTTGGAATGTATGGTAGCCCCATAAAAATAAGAGTCCCCTGCAGTCAGGTAATTGAGGTTTATATACCCTCCTGAGCTGAGGAGGGGAGGGGAGGTGTCTAGGGCTACAAATGGGAGGAAGGCAATTCACAGGAAGATGAGAAGCAAATGGTTCATAAGCAAACGTTTGCTATGCAATGCAGATGCCTTTCTGATATAAAAAAGTTATCTCTGGCAGTAGCTTTCTTCCTGGCACAGGCTCCCTATCTAAATTATTTTCATCAGTTAAAGGGGAGGTTAAAAACTCTCCCTGAATTTGGGGGGTCTTTATTGCCTTCATCTTGAAATAATCCCCCTGCCACAGTGACACATTCTGGGATGGCATATTCTAGGAAGCTGATGGTAAATTATAACTATAGTAGTACGTCTGTCAATCTGAGTGAAATGACTGAATTCCTTACAGGACATAAGTCCAAATACACACACATGCACACACATACGCACACCCCTTCTCCCAAGAATTATCATTAATACATTACATGTCATAGCCTACTGAGGAAAAAAGAAACTTGTCTCTGAATATTTCATAACTGCAGCTCAGCTCATATACTTGGTCAATTGGTCCTTTATATTATTATGCAGGGTGGTGGTAGTTTCTTTTCTTCAGTGGTACCTTGGTTCTAAATAAGTATTCTTGGACATACTAGAAAAAATAAAAAGACTGTAAGCCATCAATACTTTAATGACATATCCCTTAGCTATAAATAGTTTATGTCATGGCTTTAAAATTGTAATTTGTATAAAGACCCAACGATGTCTCTAGACCAGGCACTTCCCTTTCCCTAGTCTGTTATGGAAGTAGGGAGATGGGTTTCAGTCTCCCAGTTATATTAATTTTAATCAAATTAAATTACGTTAAATTGATGTGGCAGCTCTGACAGTCATGTTGTCGTGTAAAGTTTGAGATTTGAGTGATAATATATATTCCAGGGAAAGTAGCATCAAAATTACCAAAACTTAGGACAAGTACGACTTCAGCTACTTCAGGGAATTAGACTCTAGATAGTACTGATTCCCTTTCAACAGAAAAATTAGAAGCCCTGGAAACAAAAACAGTAAGCTAAGGACTGCCTACCTGAGTAACAAAAGCTGACATTGAACCATATCCCACAGGATCCCAGATTGAGGCACACTTTCTGTGAACTGAGAACTTAGTGGGCTTGGAATCACACTGAAAGAAGTGGTGGAGTTAGAATGGAGTGTTCCCTTCTTTCATAGCAGTGCCTTCTGAATCAACACTAGTAACCTGACAGTAGGCATTGGGCTGGGTCTTATATTTAGGACCTCGTAAGATGCAGGGGGCTTATGTTGCGTGGATAAAACAAGCCTGATCATATGAAAAAGTCAAATATGAAAAGTCAACCGCCAAGGTACTAACAAACTAACAAAATAAGAAATGCCTTGAAAATTAATAGTTTTCACATGGCAATGAGAAAGAATGAAATTTGGCCATTTGTAGCAACGTGGATGGAACTTGAGGCTGTTATAAGTCAGACAGAAAAGGACAGATACCATATGTTTTCACTCATAAGTGGAACAGGAGAAACAACAGAGGAGCATGGGGGATGGGAAGGAGAAAAAAATAGTTAAGGAGAGGGAGGGAGGCAAACCATAAGAGACTCTTAAATACTGAGAACTAAATGAGGGTCGATGGGGGTGGGGGATGGGGGAAAAGAGGTGATGGGCATGGAGGAGGGCACTTGTGGGGATGAGCACTGGGTGTTATATGGAAACCAACTTGACAATAAACTATAAAAAAAAGAAAGAAAATTAATAGTTTTCAAGACAGAAGTAAGAACAGTGAGTTCTGGGGGCACCTGGGTGGCTCAGTTGGTTAAGTGTCCGACTTCGGCTCAGGTCATGATCTCATGGTTCATGGGTTCGAGCCCTGCGTCAGGCTCTGTGCTAACAGCCAGCTCAGGGCCTGGAGCCTGTTTCAAATTCTGTGTCTCCCTCTCTCTCTGACCCTCTCCTGCTGATGCTCTCTCTCTCTCTCTCTCTCTCTGTCTCTTTCTCTCAGAAATAAAACATTAAAAAAAGAAAGAACAGTGAGTTCTGAAAAAGAAGTGGGGAAATTTCATTTTATCTAAGGAGACCAGAGACCATTCTAGAAAAGATGTGACTTGACGTTGGATTTGGGGAGAAAAAGATCAAAAGGAGGGAGAATTAAAAATACTAAGAAGAATCGATGAAAAGCACTGAATAGAGAAATTCAACAGTTCACAGACTGACAAACTCCATAGTAGGGAATAAATGGGAAATAAAAATGAAAAGATATGTTGGTAATACTGTCTTGGGTTCCCTTCCTAGCACCTACTAAGCATTCAGATCCTGTCCTCTCCTGGATGTGTACTAAATCAGAAAGCTCACTGGCTTACCAGCAAAATAGTGAGTCAGTCCTGTGGCTCAACACCATAGGACTTTGTTTAGCTAAGTCTTGCCTGAGTCTTTGTCTCTTGGTGTTCTGGAAATGTCCAAAACAATCTATTCTTTGTAAAACTCAAATGTTAAGTATTCAAGACTACAGATTTGAATATATTTATTTTATTTACACAAATCCAGACTTCAGACTGTTAATCTTAGTGTGACTTTCTCATTCCCAAACTAAGATATTGATTAATTTCATTAATTCACTGTTCCTTTTTTCTTGTATTCTTTTGTAATGTTACTCATTGCTCTTAAGTTTTTACTCTGTTCAGTGGGATCCCATATTTTTTTTCATTTATTTTAATTCATTCAGGAGTTTACTTGCTTGACTATTTTTTTCTGTAATCGGCTGACTTAAGAATCCTGGCCCTGATTGTTTTCAGCTAATTGCTTTTAACAGTCTACTATTATGCAAAACTTTGTTAACTTTTCCATTAAATGCATCCTTAACTCAAAACAAGCAAAGCACTATTTATCATTGCTGCCCCACTAATACTACCAACCTTGCCCACTGCCTGGATTTAAGCAAATGACTGTAGGTTACATTAAAACCTAATAGGGTCTTTGGTTGCTTAAAGTTAATGGCTCATTTGTTTGCACTGAACAAAAATTTTCCTCACACTAGCTTAAAGAAAGGATAGATTATTCTACAAATACCAATGAACTAGAAAATAAACAGTAACAGGGACTAAGACAGCCCTAGGGAAGCGCTACTCACTTTAGCTTTAGCTCAGTTACCAGTGGGGCATTGTAGCTTCTGTGCTATTACCAATGGGGTAACTAAGTTCATTGGTAACAGTTCTAGCTCAGCTACCAATGGGGTATGTCTTCTTTTAGCTTCTCTGTGTATCTACTTGAGGCAACCCTCTGTATCAATCAGTATTTTGTACACTTGTAAAAATTCCCCTTCTTCAAAATTTCAACTTTGCCTTACCATGCTCATTCCAGCCTGGACCCTCTTTATAGGATCCCTCTAGAAAAATTTTGTCTTCTAATCTTTTCAATTGAATAATTCCTAGAGAGGAAATGGATTGCCCAGTATATCTTTTCACACCAAGCCATGGATTTAAAATGATAGATTATACAATAAATTGTTGGCTTGCCAATTGGCTCATTGTACTCGGGTCAAGTATTCAACTTGGACAGTCTATGACTTTGACAGTCTATGACTAAGGGGCCAGGATATTTTGGTACAAAATTTGGTCACTCTCCCCTCACCAGTGCCCTAGGTGGAGCTATTTCTCTTTGAAGTAGAGGTGAGAGGCCTTAAACTACCCCCTCCCTTTTAAGTTTATTTCCTTATCTTGAGGCAGAGAGAAAGACAGAGAGAATCCGGCAAAGAAGGAGAGAGAGAATGCCAAGCAGCCTCTGTGCTCAGTTTGGAGCCTGACAAGGGGCTTGATCTCATGACCAATCAGATCATGACCTGAGCTGAAATTAAGAGTCAGACACTTAACTGACTAAGCCACCAAGAACCCCCTGGAAAGCCCTAAACCTTTTAAATATAGATGTATCAAAATCCCCGAGAAATGGGCCCATTAGACATATGAAACAGCTGGACTTTGTACCCACCATGAGAAGAAGATATTCTTAGCTCAGGGTCAGTCTTAGGAAAAATTGAAGTGGGTTGCTGAGTTTTAGGGATGTTGGGTCAAGATCTAAATCTAGATCTATCTGTCTTCAGACACTGAAGGATCCCTGAGGATTCTTTAAAGGCATTTCCTTCTGAGTAACTCCTCTCCAGGATTCCTGAAAAGGGGCTATCCTGTTTCAACGTGGATACCTATGGTGGTAGGGAGCTTATTTAAAGAAAGTATGAGCCTTCTAAAGAGCTGCTAGCCTTGAAAGGAAGACTGTGTTCAGTTGTGTCCAATATTCGTGTTTTAGTATAAAGAACAATGTTCTCAGTTGCCTGTGTATCTGTTAAGATGTAAATAACAGAAACAGACTCTGAGAGCTAAAACACAAAATAAATACACTGATGGAGTATTTCTGTATCAAAAACTTCAGAGCAGGCTTGCGGGGGACAGTAACCAAAGCATCCCTGAGACTTTAATGAGTTTGTGGATCTTTCTTCTAAATACGGCAAGTAACGCTACTCAGTTACCAATAACTCTTCCCCCTGAGTTTCCAAATTTAAAATTCTGAATTATTAAGAAGAATCATCTGACCAGAAAAGGGTCAGCAATCCACCCTTCCGTAGTTAGCTACAGTTACAGAGTCAACTGTCAGGAACATGCTTTTTGGTGGTGGGCAGTTCTGAAGAGAAAGGCTTTGAAGAACATGGTAAATGGCCACCATAGGCATAAATTAAACTCTTTCAGATAGTATTCGATTATCCCAGTAACCTGATCTCAACCTCTATTTTCAGCATCATGTTTTACTACTTATTGTCTCTCTTTAACCTTTTATTTGGGTCACAGTGTATGGCATGATGGTGACCCATCACACTTTTTGCTTCTGTTCATACTCTTTCCTCTGTCCATAACTGTCCTATCAGCACCTCGTTTTAAAATTTTAATTTCTATCACTTACTTTAATAGTATAATCTTAAAAAACAGATTGTCTTTATCTCTCCCCAAACTTCTTCCTACTTCCCAAAGGCAAATAGTTTCAACTGCTTCTATACATCCATGTTACCAAATAAAATTTTTATGCTTCCGTTTTACTTTCTATTATTTTTTAAAACAGAGACAGAGAGAGAGGAAGAAAGCATGCATGAGAGTAGGGGAGGGGCAGAGGGAGAGAGAGAGAGAGAGAAACTCAAGCAGGAGATGCTCAGCATGAAAACCAACACAAAGCTCCATGTCACAAACCATGAGATCATGACCTGAGCCAAAATCAAGAATTGGACCCTTCACCAACTGAGTCACCCAGATGCCCTTCTTTTTATTTTCATACCTAATTACTGGCCTCCCACTATGGGAGCTTCTTTCTCTATCGACTTAACACTTTTCCTTTCTTCTCTATACTTCCAAGATAGTTTACTGTTCATAAGTTTTGGTTTGACAGCTCCTCAGTGGGTACATTATTATAACAATGTGAATGTTACTTACAACTAAAGCACACAGTGTACATCATTTTCTAGTATAATCTTTTCCATGAAGCTAATAATTGGTTGATTGTTGGTTGCTGTGTTTTCTAAGTGTTCATTACTCACCCACAAACTCATCCACACAGTTTGTCTACCATTAGCAAAAATTTTACTGATATGTTTAAATGTATCCAACTCATTTTTCTTTGAAACATTCCTTCTGGAGTCTTCCTTTCTCCAAGTACAATCTAGACAGGCTATTTCCTAGGACTGTGGCAACTCTCTTATCCTTGGACATCTCTTTACCATCCCCTTGAGGCTTCTCTTTCCTTCTCTCCAGTGTTAATTCCAATATCTTCTTTCTCCAGAACTCCCCCAAAATGCATGGATGTCAATATGTAAAGAGCTTTTATGACAGAAACTATCTTTAAACAATTTTTTAGTGTTTATTTTTGAGAGAGAGAGAGAGAGAACACAAGCATGAGAGGGGGAGAGAGAGGGAAACATAATTAAAAAAAAATTTTAATGTTTATTTATTTTTGAGAAAGAGACAGAGTGTGAGTAGGGGAGAGGCAGAGAGAGAGGGAGACACAGAATCAGAAGCAGGCTCCAGGCTCTGAACTGTCAGCACAGAGCCTGATGTGGGGCTGGAACCCACAAACTGGGGGATCATGACCTGAGCCGAAGTCAGATGCGTAACCGACCCAGCTGCCCCGGGAAACAGAAAATTTTGAAGTGGGCTTTAGACTCTGAGCTTGCAGCTCGGAGGCAGATCTGGGGCTTGAACTGATGAACTGCAAGATCATGACCTTAGTCAAAGTCTGATGCTTAACTGATTGAACCACCCAGGCACCTCAAAATTGTCTTTATTTTACTCTTACCCTTGATCACTTGGGCTATATAGAATCCTGTGTTAAAATAATTTTTCCTCAGGAGTTTGAGAGCAGTGAACCATATTAATACAGGTTCCACAGTTAACATAATAAACTTGATGACATTATAATTCTAGACACTTTGGACATAATCCCTCCCTCCCTCCCCGTCCTCCTACTCTCACCTCTCCTCACATATATTTTTATCTGTTTCAGGTTTTAGGATCTTCCCATTGTCCACAGTGTTCCCAAATTTCATGATGATGTATGTTGCTGTGGGCCTTTTCTCATCCGTTTTGCCAGACAATTGAAGGGTACTCTCAGCCTGAAAACTCTCATCATTCAGTTTCAGAAATTTCTCCTAATTTATTATTTTGATAATTTACTCCCTTTAGGTAGCAGTTCTATCTTTCAGGAAGTCCTATTTTTAGTTTTGGAAACTGTACAGTTGATCTTTTTTTTTTTTTCTCAACTTCTTTCACTCTTGCTTTTTGTTATTCTAGTTCCTTGGGGATTTCACCATGACAGTATCTTAAAGGAAGGGATTTGTGATGAATGTGGCTGTGTTTGTGTGTGTAAGATTCCTAATGCATCGACTGTGGATATTGTTACCAATAGAATGCATCTGTAAATTTTCTAACTCTTCCACTTCCTAATTCAGTTCCATCTACAGTAAAGATTTCTTCATTCATGTTCCTTGGTTGAGTGGGTCATTTAGTAAGCAAATAAAAATGGTCCTTTGTACCATGGTATCCAAAAACCTGTTTTATGAAGAGCCACCTTGTCACACAAATAAGGAGGTAAAATTAGTTCTTCATTTGTTTTTCTTTTAGATTCTTTCTCTAACTAGCCATACCATCATCAACAAAATCATGCTTATTACTGCTTCGACATCAACAGACACACACACACACACACACACACCCCACCCCACCCCACTTCCATAAGTATTTGGAAGTTGATGATGATTGCTATCAGGTAACATACCTGCACTTTGCCAGAGGCCTTCTTTTCCAAACGCCTTACCCCAGAGGTAGTGATTAATTAATGGTGATAAATGCAGTCACCCAACCTGGTGGGGATAGACTGGGGTTGGAACATTCAGAGCCTCTGAGACCACATCTTGTAGGCGACTGTCTCACTCATGTACTGTGCATACAGCTGGAATACAGCAGCATAAACAAAGTTGTCTTTTCTCAAAGCCTGCCTCTTTGTGGATGTTTTGTTGTGGTGAATGGCATGGTCTGGAATAATATCTAACTTTTCTCTCATTTATATTGTCGGTCATCACGGCTTTTAATTATACCTCCTAAATGTTTCCAGAAAATTTTAGTGTTTACTTATTTTAGAGAGAGAGAGAGAGAGAGACAGTGGGAGTCAGGGAGGGGGAGGCGGGGGCAGAGAGAGACCTAGAGTCTGAAACAGGCTCCAGGCTCTGAGTTGTCAGCACAGAGCCCGACGCGGGGCTCAAACCCACACACTGTGAGATCATGACCTGAGCCGAAGTCAGATGCTTAACCGACTGAGCCACCTGGGCGCCCCTTTCTGGAAATTTTAAATCTCCTTTTATTTCCATCACCACTGTGTGATTACGTATGATAATCGTTCCTCTCTGAATCACTGTGGTAGCTTCCTCTCACCTCCCTACCTGCAGCCTTACTCACGTTAGATTCAGCCTCTATCCTTCAGTGCTATTGTTACAAAATACACAACTGATTGTGTCCACAGCCAGTTTAAATTACTCTTTTTATTGGCTACTGGTAGTTTTTAAGGAAGACTCACACTCTGAACCACGCCGCTGAGGCCATGTTATGAGCTGATCTCCTGCTTCTGCTCACTTACATTCTAGTCAGAACTGGTACCTCTTCTGAGAGGCCTACCACAAAATGAAAATACAGGTGTCTTCTTTAAATATTTAAGAATTTCAAGACAGTTACAGAAAAACATTAAACCAAACATAGAGACTTTTCTAAATGTGCGGTTTTTGTGATGGTACAGATTGCATGCTCATGAAGCCAGTTATTGCCTCAGGCTTTAAACACTAAAATTAATCGTAATACTGCTACCACTTACTAAAGACCTTTCTCCCGTGAGTATTTTCAAAGCCTCAAATGTGGTGGCATGATTCCCCAGCCACCACCCTAGCTTCCTTGGCTCAGACTATTTTTTCTTCCTGTGTCTATTTCGCCCTTCCACCATCTTGAACTGGCTAAATCTTATTCCTTGCAAACTCCTTATAAACTCAGGTGAGTGATCTTCAACTCTGGAAATGTGTTTTTCCTGAACTCTCCCTTCCTTTTAACTTGCAGCTTTGATGCCATGTCTCTCTTGTATGCTCCAATCATCCCATGCATGTACATTTGTGGTAGGTTCTATAATGGGATCATTTATATCTTCTTCTTTCGCCCAGGTTTGGGCTCTTTGGCATTCCCTTTGACATCCCTAGAGCCCCAAATGGCCTTGGCACGGAGTATCCACACGATAAAAGATTGCTGAATAAAAAATTAAAGATAAACTTATTTTAAGAATAAAGTTCAGAATTTTATTTCTGTGTTGCATAGCCTATAATTCTTACCTTTGCACAGAGTTAAAAGTACATATTTTGCTAGCATACACTGACATATGCTGTGTTAAAACAGTCTTCACTATATGTCATGAAGATTAGAGGGAATAATTTGACCTTTAAAGTGGAAATGAGCCTATGCTACAGCTATTAAACAGCCAGTTTTAATTCAACCCTTCAACGTATCATACTGTAGCCTAGTGAATAATTAACTTTTCAGAAACTTTGCATGCTTTAGAAATACTCTGGAGCTTTTAAATTTATTTTTACACATTTTTAGCTCCTTGCTAATATTTTCAGTGACATTTAAAATCTTAAATTTATTTAAGAGCCAGGGAAATGGATCCACCAGTAGTTTTCCTTTCCGTACGCACTGTTTGTTGCTGATGTCAGAGATGATGTGTCTGTTAATATTTGCAGTCACATTTTAGGGCAAAATACATCTCCTGTGGAGTTATTGGACAAATACAAAATCTCCTTTAATTCAGTTACATGAGCTATCTATTTTACACAGGAAAAACTAAGTTCCTAACGTAGTAAGTTCCCCAAATTTATTTACTAATAATATTTTAAGATTAACCTAATAAATCAATTAATGAAAGCATCCACAGCTAACGTGTTTCCTCCAAGGCAATATTTAGATATATGAAACCTGTACTCAAAATTTTCTCCCCTCCCCGCAATTTACATTAGTTACAATTATACTTAAAATTTTCATTTAACCTCGTATCAACATTGTGTCTCCATATTATTAAAAACCATATTAACATAAATGTGAAAAATTGCATAATGTTTTCCTGTGAAGATAGCTTTCTTTAGTGATTTCCTTTTTCTGTGGAACTTCTCAGTTGCTTATATGTTTTTTATGACATTCATAGTACTCTAATAAACATATGTGTGTGCGTGTGTGTGTGTGTGTAACTTTAAAGATTTTTATTTTCCTAAGATACATGTAAATGGGTCAGATTGCATTGCCAAATTCCTTCCCATGTGGATTGCACCAATCTACATTTCAAGTATTTATGCACTAGCCATTTTTAATATTGTGTGTTTTCATTTCTTTTTGAAATAATAGTTAATAAAATTTTTTGTTTAAACATACATCTGTTGGGGTGCCTGTGTGGCTGAGTCAGTTAAGTGTCCAACGTAGGTTCAGGTCATGATTTCATGGTTCTTGGGTTTGAGCCCTGAGTCTGGCTCTGTGCTGAACAGCTTGATCAGAGCCTGGAGCCTGCTTCAGATTCTATGTCTCCCTCTCTCTCTGCTCCTACCCCGCTAGTACTCTGTCTCTCTCTCTCTGAAAAATAAACATTAAACATTTTTTATAAAAATAAACATATATTGTTTCATTACTAATGAGATTTATGAATTTTGTACAACTGATATCTTTTAATTTACCCATTCAAAAACCCTCTATTAAGCATGTATGTTTCCATCATTGTGCTATGGACTAGAGCGAGAGCAGTGGTTTTGACTTAGGAGAAGTTTTGCCCGCAGGGGACATTGAAAAATATTCAGATCACTTTTGGGGTGTCTCAACTGGGAAACGGGGAAGAGAGCTAGTGGCACCTAATGTATAAAAGCCAAGGATGGTGCTAAACATCCTACAATGAATCGCACAGCTCCCTATAACAAAGAATTATTCAGTTCCGAATATTAATAGTGCTGAGGCTGAGAAGTCTTGAGCTAGAGCAACAAATTAGATAGAGATAATCCCTATTCCCAGATGGTCCTTACTCACAGTGAACTTGTAGTCAACTTAAGGTGAAGGAAACCCTTCAGAGGAAAAAGTTACAAGAGTGGCAACATGGCCACCTATAATTATGCCTGATTCGTATTATATCAAGTATATAACACAGCTTTTAGCCCAAGGTAGGTGAACGGTGAACATGTGTTGAGTTAGTAGAAGAGGTGATACCAGCCTTCTTGTTTTTGGCCTATATCCACTGAAGTGTAGATATATGAATATGCATGTATGTGTTTGCATGTGAAAGAATGTGCCTTTGATGGTTTTAAACAGTTTTATTGAGATACAATGAACATACATTGTACTATATCACTTGATAAATTTTGATGTGTCTATAACCATGAAAATCTTATAAAAGTTACAGTAGTGAAGATATACATCACCACCAAAAGGTTGCTTGTGATGTTTTGTAATTCCTAGTTGCTGATTTCTGATTCCAAGACAACCACTGATCTGCTTTCTGTCACTGTAAATTGGCTTTTACTTTCTATAATTCTATATAACGGAATCACAGAGTACATACTCTATCGTATCTACTTACTTTCATGTGGTAAAAATATTTTGAGAAACAGCATGGTTGTTGCATGTATTAATACTTCATTCCTTGTTTTTGCCAAGTAGTATACCATTTTATAGATATACCAAACTTAAAAAATTTTTTTAATGTTTTATTTTTGAGAGAGAGATAGAGACATCATGAGCAGAGGAGGGTCAGAGAGAGAGGGAGACACAGAAATTGAAGACAGTCTCTAGGCTCTGAGCTGGCTGTCAGCACAGAGCCTGACACGGGGCTCGAACCCACAAACTGTGAGATCATGACCTGAGCTGAAGTCGGATGCTTAACGGACTGAGCGCCCTATACCAAACTTTCTTTACTCATTCATACTTAATGGACACTTGGGCCATTACAAATAAATTGCTGTGTGTGCTCATGTGCTTTTGTTTGAGCATATGAGCTTTCGTTTCTTTTGGATAAATACCTAGAATAAATATTAGGATACGTATCATATAATAGGTGTTTGTTTCTCATTGTTAAGAAATTCCCAGGGGCAGGGGCACCTGAGTGGCTCAGTCAGTTGAGCGTCTGACTCTTGGTATTGGTTCAAGTCATGATTTCATGATTTGTGAGTTCAAGCCACACATCAGGCTCTCTGGTGACAGTTCAGAGCCTGCTTTGGATTCTCTCTCTCTCTCTCACTTCTCTCTCTTTTCCCTACCCTGCTTTTGCTTTTTCTCTTTCAAAATAAATAATATTTTAAAAAAGAAAGAAAAAAGAAACTCCAAAATTGCTTTCCACAGTGATTGGATTTCCTTACCTTCCCACCAGCATTGTGAAAGAGTCTAGTCTCTCCATATCTACCCTCACTCTTGCATAGTTAGTTTGATATTTTGAGCCATTCTAGAAAGTTGGTGGTGATTCATGGATCTGTGGGCTTCGAATTTGGAAAAATCTTTAGTCCTATTTAAATGATTCGTATAATTTTATCTTCAGTTACACATATATTAGGCTGCTCACTCTTTCCCCTTGACTCACCGATTTTCTTTTCATTTCTCTTCAGTATTTTTTTGTGTTTCATTTTGAATATTTTCTATTGCTTTGTCCTCAAATCCACTAATTGTTTTTTTCTGCAATGCCTATTCTTCCATTGATTTCATGCAGTGAAAATTTCAATATAGACTTAATAGTTTTTGTCCCTAAAACTTTGATTTTCTTCCTTTTAAAATATATATCCTCACGATTGCACCAAAAACCATAAAATACCTAGGAATAAACATAGCCAAAGATGCAAAAAATCTGTATGCTGAAAACTATAGAAAACTTATGAAGGAAATTGAAGAAGACACAAAGAAATGGAAAAACATTCCATGTTCATGGATTGGAAGAATAAATACTGTTAAAATGTCAATACTACCCAAAGCAATCAACACATTCAGTGCAATCCTAAAATATATTTCCAGTTTCTACTCAATGTTTCCTCCAGTTTCTTGGAAATGTGGAATGTTTAAATGTCCTTTTCTAATATTTCCACCAGATAGATCTTTCCGTGGCCTTAGAAAGTTTCTTCACAAGGTTGTACTTGTAAGTTCTCATCTGACTTCATTAGGAGAAGCCTGTGACTATCTGTGGAGTGATTGCTCTCTGCAGCTTCCTCATTTCCAGTCCTCTGCCCTGTGGACTAGCTGCATTGACTTCTTCAGGCTTCCACGTCCATAATTCTGGCAGTGTGTCCCGGTGTACTTTGGTTTCTCCCCATGTCTTCCTGTAACCAGGCAAAACAACTCACTTGAGACATATAAAATTTATAGCATTTTATAAAATGCTATATATAATGGGGCAGTTATAAAATTTATAGCATTTATTTTTCCTCTCTCACCATTTTTTGAGGTGTCTGGCGTCCAATGTATTGAAAGCCATTGATTCTCCTAGTTTGTGCAGTTTATTTAGTTGTTTCAGATGGAAAGGTAAATCCAGTCCTGGCTAGTTTATCTCAACCAGAAGTGAAGTCACTGGTTTTGGAAATTTATTATTTTGTATCCTTACATTCAGGTCTATTTTAGGTCAGATAGGTTTTGCTTTCTTTGCCATATTCCTTAAATAATAGTCTTTTTGATGCTCCCCCTCCCCCACAAGACAGGGTCCTCATTTATTATATATTAAGGATTTTGAAAGTTGTATTACTTATATTCTGCAGTGGAATTACACACACAATGTAATTCAGAAGATCACATTCTGTGTTTTAAGTTCTGTGATCCTAGTAATTAAAGAGAAAGAAAAAATGATCAATTAAAAATGTCCATGATGAAGGTATTTTTATATTATTATAGAAAATAGAAAAGCACATATAAAGGCACATAAATATGGCAGGATTAATCATCATGAAATTTTATGAGTCAACTAATGGGTTTCTTAAGCTCTGACAAACTATATCTTCTTGGAGGAGAATCAAGAAAACCATTAGGAAAGCTTCCACAAATTCCCACCATCTACTCAACTGTCTGTTTCAGAGCCAGAGGCTCTGCCTTTTCTTCTGTTACCTTGGATGATCCTTCAGGAACCAAAGCACATTCCAAACTCTGTGCATCACTTTCTTTTCTATTCATAGACATTGCTCCAGATTTTTTTTTTTTAATCTTCTGGATCAAGAATTTTTTATTCCTATTTTTATCTTTTTTTTTTTTTTAACCAACTTACAAACCTGCTTTTAATACTCCTGTTTGAAAAAAAAATACGGGGGGACCTGGGTGGCTCAGTCAGTTGCGGGTCTGACTTTGGCTCAGGTCATGATCTCATGGTTTGTGAGTTTGAGCCCCGCATAAGTCTCTGTGCTGACAGGTCAGAGCCTGGAGCCTGCTTGAGTTCTATGTCTCCTCCCTCCTTCTCTCTCTCTGCCCCTCCCCCATTCACGCTCTGTCATTCTCTGTCTCACAGATAAATAAACACTAAAAATTCTTTAAAAAATAAAAAAATACTTCTTGGCAGTCACTTCTTTTACATCTACAATGCCATTTCTCTCCTTCCTCATGCATTCAAATTCCTTACTATGTCCAGTATCTCTCCTTGGTATTCACTTGAGTCCCATTCTAATCTGGCTTTATCAGATTTGTTACTATCAAAAATATCTCTGTTTTGCTAAATACAAGATCTCAGTTCTCATCCTCTGTGAACTAAGAATAATATTTAATACATTTGATTTCTAGTCTCAAGAAAAACACAACCAACCAACCAATCAGCCTTCTTTGCCTGCTGAAGCACAATTCTCTAGGCTTATCACTCTGGGTGGTCTTTTTTAGTTTGCATTACCAAGGAGTTTCTCCCAGCTTCTTGGGCTCAACTTCAGAGTTCAGAAGTCTTGGTCTTTGGATCATTATTCTTACTATGCTTATTACATTAACAATGATTTGCTGTGACTCTCAATATATATTTTAAGCCTCACACATTCAACTGGCCTCTTCGACTATCTCTTTTATAGGATTCAGGGTATAATTTAAATATAAAACAAAGGAAGACATGATAAAAACACTAAAACATTATTTTTTAACTTGCCCTTATATTAGTTATATAGGATTATATGTAAACATTATATATGTTTATCTACATAAAGTCTACCGCTGAACTCTAAGTCTTCCTATTAGATGTTTGTGTACAACTACCAGGGTTTTTTCTTTTTCTAATTATTTGTCTTTAAGTAAGTAAAGCAATGATTTGAGCTAGACCAAACTTCTTCCAGGCTGTACTGGATCTATAGCTTCTTAAATCCACAATTTGTTCTTACAAAGTTCACACACACCATATTTCTTTCCCTTTTTTTTTTTTGTTTCTTACTGTTTCTATTTTGCTTTATTTAAAACTTAAGCTGAAAAAACGAATCTTTTTATTAGCTTACATTTTCAAATGTTTTTCTTTCTTACGAATTTCTTCTGCACTTAACTTTACCATAGTATTAGAAAACTGACAGCATAAATCAGTTATTTCATAAGGCTTGTATAAATGATGACATTCACAATGGTGCTTTTAAGTAGAACTTGCAAATCTGATCACTGTTGGAAAATTTAAAACCTTGGTGACATCAGTGGGTGCTTTTTATCAGGTTTTGCCAGCAATGGTAGCTTTTTCCCTTTCTAGGGTGCTGTTACTGATGAAACTATTAACCCAAACTAAACCTATGTAAAATGTACATTAGAGGCCAGTATTACTCACTTAGATTTCTGGAAGAGAAAACAAAACCAGGCAAATACATGGATTTATAAATGCTACATTAGGACAGGTAATAAAGAGAAAATTACAGTAGAAAAAAGCAAGCAGGGACTATTTTTAGGAAGGGGAAGTTTGAGTTCCTGTGATCACACGTGGCCTGAGGTGATATAATTTGCCTGAAGAGGATTAGGGACATAAGTCTTACAGGTATCTGGGAAATGATGAGCAATCAAGTGGAACAGTAAGTCCAAAGGTGCTTCCCTGGAGTATTTGAAAGACAGCAGGGATCCTGTGTAGTTGGAAATAAGTGTATCCGGGAACAGCAGGACATTAGAGCACAGAAGTAAAAGGGAGCAGGTTGTTTAAGACCTTCAGGTCTTACTAAGAATTTAGGCTTTTTCTCACAGTCAGTTTGAAATCTCTTGGGCATTGGAAGAGTGGTTCAGCAGAGTGCTATGAGCTGAGCTAGATTTTGGTATGCACTGAATGTTTGTGTCACACACACCCCCATGCTCCATATATTGAAACTGTAGTCCCCAGTATGAGGTAATTAGGTCATGGAAATAGAGCTATTATGATAGGGCGGTGCCTGTAAACAGAAGACATATGAATGTTTTCTTCATCTCTCTCTGCCACACAAGGATAAGACTAGATTTGAGAATGTAGCTTTGAGTACATTTGAGAATTATCAGCATAGAGATGGTTCCTAAAGTCATGATATCATGAGGTCACCAAGGAAGTGGCCATACATTGGGAAGAGTAGAAGCCCAAGTACAAAGCCCTATCACATGCTGACATTGACACGTTGATGAATTAGAAGGAACCAGTAAAAGAGTTGAGGAGGAGGAGCTAAACAGGTAGAAAGAAAACTGGCAGAGGAGTGTGGCACATCACTGAAGTGGTGTTTTAGGCACAGGGAGCAGGAAATAATCAACCAAATCAAGCGGTACAGCTACATCAAGTAGAATTTACTCCTGGATTTACTCCTATACAGGTCATTGGTGGCTTTGATCAAAGAGAATTTAGTGGAGTGTCACGAGAAAAAGCAAGATTATAATGGATTTAGAATAGAATGAAAGTAGGAAAACTGGGAACAGAAAGTATAGAAAAGGTTTCCAAGGATTTTCACTGTAGAATGAAGGGAAGAGATGGAGCAGTAGCTGAGAGATGAAGTAAAATCAAAGAATTTTTTTAAATATGCAAATAATAGGGGCGCCTGGGTGGCTTAGTCAGTTAAGCGTCCGACTTTTGCTTAGGTCATGATCTCGCGGTTCGTGCGTTAGAGCCCCGCCTCGGGCTCTGTGCTGGCTGCCGGCTCAGAGTCTGGAGCCTGTTTGAGTCTGTGACTCCCTCTCTCTCTGACCCTCCCCTGCTCATGCTCTCTCTCTCTCTCTCTCCTAGAAATAAATAAAACATAAAATTATAAATATGCAAATAATAAAAGTATATTTGTTGGCTGATAACAAAGATCCATTGAATCAGTGGGGCAGTGTTCTTGAGTGGAGGAAAGGGAGTGTGATCTGCTGAAGTGTAAGGTGTGGTGTTTACTAGGCTCACTGATATCTACAAAGAGAAGAGGGAAACAGATTCCCTGGACACAGATACAGGCAGAAAGGAAATGTACTGTGGGAATCAGTAGAAATTTCTCTTATTTCTACTGTGTTCGCAGTGCAATTGAAAGGAAGATCATCAGCTGAGTATAACACTGGGGAAGAGATGTTAGAATTTGAGAGAAAAGGAGATGTGAAATAGTTATCTCAGAGAGTAAGCAAATCCACGGAATAGGCAAATATCGTAGACATCAACAAGGTTACCCTGTGAATTCAACTTTTGTTTTGTTTACAAACGTGGATGCAACAAAGTGAAAGGGGGGCAAAAGAGTACACAGTATAAATAAGCAGTGATTATGCTGATAATGATGGCATTTTAGCAAGTTATGGAAGGGAGGATTGAAGTTTAAGGGACAGTGAAAAGTTGATAAGATATATGAACTTCAGCTTCTTTGTTGTGTTGAAGAATTGCTGGAATTGGAGAACTAGAGGGAGTGAGCTAATTAGGAAGTAGTAGTAGTTAAAGACTAGAACACTTGAAATTGGGCCTATAGAAGAGTTTCAGTTTTTAATAATTATATGGTAATAGGATATGGTCACGGGCAGCACTCTGCCTAAAGTGGGGTGGAGGACCGTGATACTGGAAGAGAAGTGGTCAAGCGTCTGAAATTAATGTGGATAATGTCAGTAGACGTCAATCAAAATCCCATAAGGGGTGTTGGTTGAACATCTGATGCTTTTTTTAATGCTTATTTATTTTTGAGAGAGAGAGAAAGCAAAGGAGGGGCAGAGATGGGGGGGCAGAAGATCTGAAGTGGGCTCTTTGCTCAGCAGAGCACAGAGCACGATGTGGGTCTTAAACTCCAAAACCATGAGATCAGGACCTGAACCAAAGTGAGACACTTAACCAACGGAACCACCGAGGTGCCCACAGAATGTCGGACTCTTGATTTAATGTCAGATAATGATCTCACAGTTGTGAGGCAGAGCCCCACGTTGGCTTTATGCCGAGCATGGAGCTTTCTTGGGATTCTCTATATCCTTTGTTTTGCTCTCTGCCCCTCTCCTGCCGAGCTTGCTCCAGCACGTTCCCTCTCTCTCTCTCTCTCATCCTCTCTCAAAATGAACATTAAAAATGAGAATCCTCTAAGTTGCCTCTTCCTCAGTTTCATTGCTTCTATCAGCTGAAGCTGAGAGGGACCCATAGGACTTATGTGCCTTCCTGGCAAGACACTCATGTTTATGTGCACGGCGACCATCAGGACTTACAATGTTTTTCCTTCCTGTTTGCATATGTCACCACAAGAAGCCCAGGGCTCCCTAGCCATCCACCATCCTCCAGACCATAACTCCCGTATGGCTCTGTACATTCCTTTCTCTGACACCGCCTTCCACAGGCACCTATCTTCTGAATCTCTTCACTCTCCTCTCTGGGTCTCCTAATCAGTCATCAGCAAAATGTCCCACATATTCAACATCTTTTTCATTTTCTCTAACATAAGCCTGTCTCTTCTCTGTGCATTGCTACTCTACTGGAACTCTCTAGTGGTAGATGTGTTCTCTCCCACACCCCTCTTTAGGTGGGGGTTCCTCACTGCCTCATCTACATTAGTTTCCTGCCCCTTTGCTCATAACATACTAGCGATCAATCTCATGTTATTAAACAATGCCACCCACAAACTTTGCTTGTTTCAGTGATTTACTGGACCTGGGTGACTCCCTCCCTGAAGGCTTTAGCTACGTGCCCCTCCCCGTCACATTCTCAGTATGACTTCTATCAAAACCCTTGATGACTTAAATATCCTTCAGTAACATGGCCAGTATTACATTAGATTACCATTGGTCTGGACTGCCTGGGCGGCTCAGTTAGTTAAGCACCTGACTTTGGGTCAGGTCATGATCTCACAGTTTGTGAGTTCAAGCCTCACATCAGGCTCTGTGCTGATAGCTCAGAGCCTGGAGCCTGCTCTGGATTCTGTGTCTCCTTCTCTCTCTGTCCCTCCATCTCTCTCTTTCTCTCCCTCCATCTCTCTCTCTCTCTCTTCCTCCCTCTCTCAAAAATAAATAAACATTTAAAAACAAAAGATTACCATTGTTCCTAGGTGATGTAGGTGCAATATCCTTAAAAAGTCAGAATGAGGGACTAGATGCTATCTCAAGATTATTTTCACACACAAAAATATGACTTGGTAGACTGAGAAAAAGGAAAAGAAAGTGTCCTAAACAATTGTCTATCAAATATTTTTTAAAGTTGTTCTCAACTGAGGGTGATTTTGGTCCCCAAGAGATAGTTGACAATGTCTAGAGTCTTTTTTTTTTTTTTGGTCACAAGTCAGGAGCTGAGTGTGTTACCAGCTTCCAGTAAGTAGAGGGTGTGTATGCTACTCAACCTCCTGTAACGCATGGAACAAATCCCCACAAAAAAGAATTATCCATCCCAAATTTTCTACAGCACTGGTTGAGAAACCCTGATTCAGCATGATGAATGCTTATCACTTTAAGATTTTCAGCCATGAGAATGTGGTTTATCTCGATTTTGTCTGAAGTGGGACACTCAGAAATACAGAAAATACTTATAAAAATACTAAAATCTCTGGAGGATTAAAGATTTTTTAAATATGAAAAGATGATGTTCACATTGTTAGAGCCTCCACGTTTTTAAAATTCTCACCCTCATGAGCATAGACAATCTCGCTAGTATTTCATCTGAAATTGAAATGGGTCTTACTTCATGACTCCAAGTTTCTGTTTCTTCTTTTATTTAGCCTCATTTTTGTTGGGCTTCCGTTTGGAAGAAAAAAATGTTTCAAAACAGACTGTGATACCATTGATAGAAACTCTTCTGTTTGTGCACTAGGACTTGAGCCTGGTTGCTTTATTCCAAAGTGGGTCAAAGAGAAATGTTTATCTCTTTTGTGGCCAGGTGGCCTTAGTCTGTAGGGTGGCTGGCTTTCTTCCAGTGTCAGTCATTTGCTGTTTTCTCATTTCCATGCATTCAGCATCCATTCACATATTTATTTAAAAAGCATTTGTATTTAGGCATCTGGGTGGCTCAGTCTGTTGAGCATTGGACTTTTTTTTTTTTTTTTTATTTCTAGGAGAGAGAGAGAGAGACAGCGTGAGCAGGGGAGGGTCAGAGAGAGAGGGAGACACAGACTCTGAAATAGGCTCCAGGCTCTGAGCTGGCAGTCAGCACAGAGCCCGACGCGGGGCTCGAACCCACGAACCCCGAGATCATGACCTAAGCGAAAGTCGGACGCTTAGCCGACTAAGCCACCCAGGCGCCCCGAGCATCGGACTTTTGATTTCTGCTCAAATCGTGATCCCACCCTCGTATGATTAGGCCCTGTATTGGGCTCTACACTGAGCATGGAGCCTGCTTGTGATTCTCTCTCTCCCTCTCCCTCTCCACCCCTCCCCTGCTCATGCTCTCTCTCTTTAAAAAAATAAAATAAATAATAGAAAGCATTTGTTGAATTTCTACTATATGCTAAGCAATGTGTTGACAGGATATAAGGGTAAATAAGAAAAGAGTTCTGATCTGAACTTGCTTTCACAATGGTGGTAGAGAAAGCCACAGATATTATAATAATTTAATAAAATATTAATAAATTAATAATACAGTAAGATAAAAATAAAAAGTATTATAATAGCACACAGTAAGAAGTGATTTATAATTCTGTGTGGTGCTGGAAAGAAGTTCCAGCAGATTTACAAGATCTGAAATGATCTTGAGCTGATATATGGATTAAAAGAAATCACAACTTCATATTTTAGGAGTATCTACCATGAGCCAGACCCTATACGAGACACTTGATGACCTTTTAAATATCCAGTTCTCACAATAACCCTGGATGCTGTTATCTGCATTTTATATATGAGGAGACAAGCTCAGATAGATTGGTCATAGTTACTATGTAAGTAAGTAGGAGAATTGAGATCTGGTCCATATCAGGTTCCTCATAACCACCTTCCTTCCAATAAGTCAAGAAGAAGGGACATTGAGGATGCAGTGTACCCACATTTTTCCAGGCATGCCAGACCTTGCTTTCTCATGTAACCTGCCTTGCCTGTGGCTCCTGAAATATCTGATTCCCTCCCTACTACCAAGTACAGCTAACCTGACCCACAGTGAACCTGTCAACATGCAGAGCTGAGTCAGTATGATTCTCTCTCAAGAATGTAAACAAAAAGACTATATTCATGATGGCGTCCATGTGGGGATGGTTTTCTATGCTGATAGGACATGTCATGATGAGGCTAAAGTAAATTGGAGGGAAAGAAGTCAATCAGTGTCCTTTGTAAGCCAACATGCTGTAGGATCAGAAACCATGTGTGAGCAGAGAAAACTCTCAGAAGCAGAAGAGACAAGCAAAAAGAAGCTTCTGGAGAACAAAAGCCATTGTGACAGCAGCAGCTATAGTTCTTGAAGGAAGATTTGTTTCCCGTTAAGCTTGGCTGTACTTTTTCTCAACATCTTACCTCATTAACCTTCTTACCACCACCACCAGGCATGCAAGTCTTTAACTGGAGTAAAGTATTCTTAGATTTCTTATAATCAAATGAGATTTGAACTGGACACACATTAGTAAAGGTAAAAGGAAAAAAATCCTGTGAGGCAGTAAGCAATAATAGCCTAGAATCAATGGAACAAAATGGGCACCTTGTTTACACTAATGAATGTGGAAAGGGATGAGGCCAGGTCAAGGATATGAACGGTCTTTTATGTTTATCCAAGGACTTGAACCTTATTTTTCAAGCTTTTGGAGCCTTGAATGCTCTGAAGTAGTTTCTTGAACTATGGTAGTTGGGTTTTTTTAAATCCCTGTATCAGTAGCACCTGGCTGAGAGACTTGTACACAATTTATGTTTAATAAATGTTTGTTCTAACAATGAGCAAATGAGGGAAATAATACTAATTATGGAGTTCCTTCATTCTATTCAGTAATTCTGACCTCTTTGCTGGTCCTTGAAGATACCAGGCATTGTCCTGCTTCAGATTCTTCACCCTTATTCTGCTCACCCAGAACACTCTTCCCTAACATAACCCCGAAGCTCACTCCATCATTCTCTCTGCTTATTGTACAAAGTCACCTCAGGAAAGTCTTCTCTGTCCGTATCTTAAAATCACACATCTCCTAAGCCCAACATTCCTTTCTTCCATTTATTTAAAGACTGTATTTCTTAGAGCCGTTTAAGATTGACAGGAAAATTGAGAGGCAGTCTCAGAGATTTCCCATATACGCTCTCTCCACACTCATACGTAGCCTGCTCCATTATCCACATCTCCTCATTATTCACAACCCCCCATCATCCACTACCTCTAGAGGAGGTATATTTGTTAAAGTTTCTCCATGTTCTTTTTTCTTTAAATGTTTATTTATTTTTGAAAGAGAGACAGAGTGGGGCGCCTGGGTGGCTTAGTCGGTTAAGCGTCCGACTTTCGCTTAGGTCATGATCTCACGGTTCGTGGGTTCGAGCCCCGCGTCGGGCTCTGTGCTGACTGCCAGCTCAGAGCCTGGAGCCTGTTTCAGTCTGTGACTCCCTCTCTCTCTCCCTCCCCTGCTCACGCTGTCTCCCTCTCTCTCTCTCTAGAAATAAATAAAACATTAAAAAAAAAAAAAAAAAAAGAAAGACAGAGTGCAGGCAAGGGAGAGGCAGAGAGAGAAAGAGGGAGACACAGAATCCAAAGCAGGCTCTAGGCTCTCAGCTCTCAGCACAAAGCCCAGCACGGGGCTGGCAGCCACAAACAGCAAGATCATGACCTGAGCCAAAGTTGGACATTAACTGATTGAGCCACCCAGGTGCCCCCATGCTTTTTTAATATAGCATTTATTATCATCTGCCATACTCTTTGTTTTTCTTATTTTGTTTATTATCTCTTTTTTACTAAAATGTAAGCTTCAAAGTGCCTCAAATTTATTCTGTATGAAACTTCCGTTGGCTTGTTTTTGGCCATTCAGATAGAGGGGGAGGATTAAATTTAAATAAAAATGTAGAGTGAGCTCCATCCAATCCCTACTTCTTTAAGTTAAGCATTCACCTAAATGACAAAGGGATAAAAAGGTGGAAAATTTTAATGAATTGATGACATGTGCCAAATTATTTCTCCTGTTCTTCAGTAGGCACTGACAGAAACTCCCTGTCAGGCTTGGGGAATATGAGGCAGATAGTTGTTAATTTCATGCTTTTGAAAAGTTTGAGAGATTTTACAGTTCACTTATTTAAAACATCATTAAACTTACTGGAGACAATTTTAACTGTGTAGGAATTCCTTATGTATTTTTTATATCATTGAAGTAAAGTTTAAATACAGGATATGACATTTATGTTATAAAGCTACAGATCAGTCAGTTTTACGAATTGTATCCAGATGCCAAAACAAAATATTTCAAGAATTAAGCCGTCTCTGTTGTGTTCCCTTTTACTCACTATCTGTTCTCAACAATAATCACTATTTGGACTTCTTCTGGATTACATTTGCCTATTATTTATTATTATTATTATTAATTTTACTTTAAGTGGAATGAGATTATATTCAGTATTTTGGTAACAGACCTTTTTAAAAATTTTTTTAAACATTTATTCATTTTTGAGAGACAGGGTGTAAGTAGAGGAGGGGTAGACACAGAAGGAGACACAGGATCCAAAGCAGTCTCCAGCTCAGAGCCCAATGCAGGACCAGAACTCACAAACTGTGAGCTGATGACCTGAGCCGAAGTAGGATGCCCAACTGACTGAGCTACCCAGGCACTCATCAGATTTCTTTTTTTTTCAGTGTTATTTTTGTAAGATGAACCCACATTATTGACTGTAGTTGTAGACTCTCTTCTCATTCCTCTGTAATATATAGCAGTTTGTTTATCTCGTCCACTGTAATGGCTATTTGAGTTTTCCAGTTTGGGCTAATGCACAACTATCAACATTCCAGTGCACATCTTTTCATGAACACAAAACACATACACGTGCACGCACACACAATTCTGTAGTATATACACCAAAGAGTGGAGCTGTTAGTTTATCAGTTACTAATCAACTTTATTTTTTTAGGAATATTTTTATTTTTTTACTTTTTGGGGTTTATTTTAATTCCAGGTAGTTAAAATACAGTGTGATATTAGTTGCAGGTGGACACTGTAGTGATTCAACACTTCCATACATCACTCAGTGCTCATCACAACAAGGGTTCTGCTTAATCCCCTTCACCTACTGAACCTGTCTTTCCTGATCTTCTCTCTGGTACCCTTCAGTGTATTCTTGACGGTTAAGAGTCTGTTTCTTGGTCTGTCTCTCTCTCTTTCCTTTGCTCATTTGTTTTGTTTCTTAAATTCCACATATGAGTGAAATAGTAGAGTATTTGTCTTTCTCTGATTATTTCACTTAGCATTATTCTCTCTAGCTTCATCCATGACCTTGCAAATGACAAGATATTATTCTTCTTTTATGACTGGATAATATTCCCTTGTGTACATATACCACATCTTTATCCATTCCTCAATCACTGGACACTTGGGCTGCTTCCATAGCTTAGTATTTGTAAATAACATTACGGTAAATATAGGGGTGCATGTATCCCTTTGAAGTACTATTCTTATATTCTTTGGGTAAATGTTCAGCAGTGTGATTGCTGGATCATAGGGTTGCTCTATTTTTAACTTTTTGAGGAAATACATTCTGTCTCCCACAGTGGCTACACCAGTTTGCATTTCCACCAACAATGCACAAGGGTTCCTTTTTCTCCACATTATGTGTTCAACTTGAGATGATGCTAAATACTGCTGGTGTTCTCATTTTACTTCTTATAATACATAGTGTGTTTGATTATAGGAAACAACATATTTTACTTTGTGGTTAGTGCAAGAATATAATCAAGCTGCTAATATGTGCATAATTTGTTTTGGAATTATTATTTTTTTAATGTTTTTTAAATTTTTATTTCTGAGAGAAAGACAGACAGACACAGACAATGTGAGCATGGGAGGGTCCGAAAGAGAGTGAGATACAGAATCTGAAACAGGCTCCAGGCTCTGAGCTGGCTGTAAATACAGAGCCCGACACTAGGCTCGAACCCACAAACTGCAAGATCATTACCTGAGCCAAAATCGGAGGCATAACCAACGGAGCCACCCAGGCAACCCTATTTTGGAATTATACACTATAACAAACCCTCTTTTTAGTTTATTTTCTCTTAGGGATCCCAAGCTTGTGCTGTCTGTTGCCCAATATTTGTTTTATATACTGTTTCTAGTTTTCCCTTTTTTCCAGCTTTATTGAAGAACAATTGACAAATACAATTGTATACAGTGAAAGTGTATGATATGATGATTTCATACACATATACATTGTGGAATGATTACCAAGATCAAAATAAGTAACTATCCGTCACCTTACATAGTTAACTTTTTGTTGCTTTGCTGTGAGAATGCTTGAGATTTAATCTCAGAACTTCCAAGTATATAATAATTTATTGTTAGTTGTAGCCACCATGTTTTCCATTTAGGCCTCAGGACGTCTACCCTTTGACCTACATCTCTCCATCTCCTCATTTTCCCCCCTCCCAGACATTGGCATCCACCATTCTATTCTCTGTTTCTATGAAATCAGCTTTGTAAAAAAAGATTCCACATATATTGTCTCCATTTATCTATTTACATATAAAAATAAATCCCTTATTCTGCTATAGTTGGAAAGGAAGTCTCCTGTGTCTTTATTTTCTCTCCGTTTGTTTTGAAGTGCTCTCTATAGACATCTGCCATGAAACTTGTTTATTCCTAGATATGAGATGCTTTTTGATACTTTTATAAAATGTACCTTTAAGTTTTTAAATTCTCTTTATATTTTGCTGATAGAGAGGCACAATTGATTTTTAAGTATTAACCTGGTATCCAGCAACCTTACTAAATTCAGTGATTAATTCTAATTAACTATGGATTATTTTGTTAAGTCTTATATACAGTTAGTCATATTTCAGCATATCCAGCTCTGACTCTAAGTCAAAAAGAGGATTAAAGAAAGGCTTCACAGTTGTGGTGACTCTTGATTGTTATAAAACACACAGGAAGAGTGATAGGAGATGAAACCAGAGAAATAAGTGGGAGCCAATTGGTATAAGTCCCTGTAAGTCAAGTCAAGGAGTTTGGAGTTTTCCTACTGAGACATTAGGGTCACCAACATATTTTTAGGCTGAGGAGTAAAGTAGTTAATTTGAGGTTTCAAGATTTTACTCCTGAGCCCTGAACCGTCGCGTATGACAACAGATGCTCGTAGAGGTCCAGGGGTGCCATTTACCTTGCTACCATGTAAATGGAGCCCCTGGAATTGCGTGTCTTGTGGAAACATGGCGGATAGATTGCAGAGGTGTCCCTGGAGACAGGGAGACTACTCTGACATAAAAGCAAATTTAAATAAGAAAATTTTTCAGAAGACAATTATGGTAATTGGGAGAAAACTCTGACTATAGGACATGTGAGTGTCTAAAGATCAGACAGAAAAAGGCATTTCTTAAATAGGGAGGGGTAAGTGAGGCTAGAGAGCAAGAATGAGCCTGTAGAACAGAGTGCTCCCCACCCCCTCATTCCACCCAGATTAGCAGATGACTCTGGGTCCTAAGGATAAACAGTTCAGCATTATGATGTTGGGTCAAGCTCCTTTCAAAGCTCAGGGTCCTGTGAGTTAGGGAAAATCTTAAAATTCCATCAAGTCAAATTTGCAAACATTTTGTAGTGTTCTAAAAAGCTTGCTTAATAGTCATTGCATATTAATGAATGGCATGCAATAAGCAAGACTGATTTTCTATTTTTTTAATGATTTTTAAAATTTATTTCTGAGAGAGAGAGAGTAGGGGAGGGTCAGAGAGAGGGGGAGATACAGAATCTGGAACAGGCTCCAGGCTCTGAGCTAGTTTTCAGCACAGAGTCCAATGTAGGGCGCTAACCCACAAACTGTGAGGTCATGACCTGAGCCGAAGTTGGACCCTTAACCGACTGAGCCACCCAGGTGCCCCACAAGACTGATTTTCTAAAGAGACAACCAAACTACCTTCGTGAAATCACAGAGACCATGGGGTAGTAACAAGTTATACATGAACAAAGAAAGGACCCTGAAACATACCATAAATATGTGTTTACGTTCAGAATAAATGAATGCATTGGGTTGACAGTTATATGTAACCACCCATCCATACATATGTTGGTATTCTTCCTAAAGAAAAAATAATTTTTAAAGGAAAAAAAAAACAAACAGAAAAATACTCACTGCCCAGATGTCCTACCTTAAGATATTGCTGTATGTTCATTGGGTCCTAGGCACTCTTGTACACAAATTTTAAATAGCAATTTATTCTGCCATCACAGCACATGTAGTCATATCCCAATTCAAACCAACAAGATGACATATTTAATTTAGGCACCTGCTCTCAAAGTATGAAAGCAGCAGTTTCACCACCCAGGAGCTCACTGGAAATTTGAAATAATCTCCTAAATCAGAATTTGTACTTTTCACAAGATCCCAGGTGAGGCAAATGCCTATAAAGTTTGAGAAGCTCTGAGTAAGTCCAAGTGTATAAGTCTCAATCACTTTAAAACTGCACCTGCCAGGTTGCCTGGTTAAATTTATTGAAAACAATTCTCTGAAGGTGAGATCTAGGAATTGCTAATAACTTAATAGGTGATTTTGATAAAATGCCAGGTCTGGAATTACAGATCTAAGGGAATCTTTAGTTATATGGTGAATACCTCTGATGTTAATTTGTGAAACCACTTCTGTACACTTCAGAAAAGCAGACTAAAAAAATAAAAATACTAGATTCTATCTTCTCCCATAGGCAAAGATCCAAATATAGAAAATATCTCAGTAGGATAAAATCAATACTTGCATAAGCAGTTGCATATTCAGTTTTGGAAGAAATAAATAAATGAAAAAATCCTTGGTTGTTAAGTAATGATCAGTCCAGTGTGCTAAAATTTTAATAGATTATGTACAGAAGAGGGGTTATAGTCAGCTAAGTGACATAATTGTAAGAATGTAGTGTAATGCTACAACCCAGGATATATTTATTCATTTATTTATTCTTTATATTTTCTCATGCATTTATCCTGACAAATACTTTGTTTTACTGAATGCACCCTAAGTGTGGACCTCTGCACCAGGCCCTGAATAAGCTGACATGTCAAACTGGGAATACAGCATACGTTTTCTCACAACTACATTCAGATCAATGAGATCAGATAGATCCCTTGCTAAAGCTATAATTTTAGCAAATGACACAGTAAGCAGAGTGACTCAACCCTTACTTTATTTATCTCTTCTCTGCCATTTAGAACAATATCCTAACAGGAAAGGTTAGATCAAACTTTATATAAAAGGAATTAAAACCCAAAAAAGGAAATAAGTTATTAAGAGAACACATAGTTATTGTAAATTGACATGTTTGGAAAATTACCTGCCAGCACATGGTAGAGACTTGCAAGTGTGCTCCCAGAAATAGAGCAAGCGTGGAGAATGTTATCATCACAAGTGATGCTTGCGTTAGGGTTTTGACTCCCTGTACTTTGCCTTTTCCACTGAACTATGCTATTACTACGTCCCCTAAGTATTCTTTACCTGAATTTTCTCAAGAAAATCTTCTATTACAAACAGCACAAAATGGCTTTTAACCTAGTTGCACTGAAAGTACTGTTATTTCAGAATTAAGGGACATCAGTTGTGAGGTCTTCAATACATTATTAATGATGGCTTCCATTCAGTAGTATGCTGGAAGTGGTCCAATGGGCCCAGGCAAGCCAAATGTGTGTATTTCTTCCCAACTCTGGGTTCAGTGACATCCCATTGGATAGCTTGAAATTGACCATGCTGGGAGGGTTTATAGTATGGAAATCAATAAGGGCTACAAATTAGGTTTCTTTTTTATTTTTAGTGCTGGTTTATCAATACATCATTGGACATTGCATGAGTGTGTTGGTTAAGACCAATAAGAAAATGCACTGCACAAACAAAAATTCATGGAAACCTAAAATTTGTTTAATTTCTTTTTTTCCCCCCCAATACCAGTTCTCTTTTATTTTCTCACTGCTCTGATTCTCAGAAACCTATATAGTTTCCCTGAAAAGATATTGCGATAGCTCTCTTAAATCTTGCAACTTTATGGATTAATTTCATGTTGTAACTCCATAAATTAATTATGGAATAAAATGGTGAAATTTTTATAAATGCATTCATTGACTATAAATTCTTTTATACCTGGCATCTTTTTAAAAATTGAAGTATAATTAACATACAATGTTATATTAGTTTCAGGTATATAACATACTGATTCAACAATTCTATATGTTACTCCTGCTTACTACTCTTAGAGTACACGATTATCACAGTATTACTGACTATATTCCTTATATTGTACTTTTTATCACTATTATTTATTTTATAACTGGAAGTTTGTATCTTTTAAATCTTTTATCTGTTTCACTTATCCCCCTACCTCTCTCCCCTTTGACAACCACCACACTGTTCTCTGTTTTTAGGAGTCTATTTTTGTTTCTTTATGTTTTTACACTTCACATATAATTAAAATCATACAGTATTTGTCTTTTTCTCACTTCACTTAGCATAATACACTCTAGATCATACCTGGTGACATAAATGGGAAGATCTCACTCTCTTCTATGGCTGAGTAATATTCCATTATATAATATGTATATATTATATACGTATATGTAATGTATATAATATAATATATATATGCCACTTATTCTTTACACATTCATTTATTGATAGAAACTTGGGTGGTTTCCTTTGGTTATTATAAATAATGCTTCAATACACATAGGAGTGCATACATACATTCGAATCAGCATCTTCTTTTTCTTTGGGTAAATACCCAGTATTGCAATTATTGGATCATATTGTATTTCTTTTTTAAATTTTTTGATAAACATCCATACTGTTTTCCACAGTAGCTATATCAGATTATATTCCCACCAACAGTGCATTAAGATTCCTTTTCTTGTACATCCTTACCAGCATGTGCTGTATTTTTATCTTTTTGATACCAGCCATTCTGATAGGTATAAGATGACCTGTCATTTTATTTTAAATTTGCATTTCCCTGATGACTGGTGATGTTAAGCATCTTTTCATATGCTTATGGACATCTGTAATGGCTCTTTAGGGACATCACTCCCTGGTGGTCTAGTGACTAGGATGTAATGACTCCTTTGGAAAAATGTCTGTTCAGCTGCTCTGTCCACTTTTAATAGAATTTTCTGTTTTTCTTTGAGTTGCATAAGTTCTTTATTTGCTTTTGATATTAACCATTTATTGGATATTTCATTAGCAAATATCTTCTCCCATGTTGTAGGTTACCTTTTCATCCTTTTGATGGTTTTCTTTGCTGTGCAAAGAAGCTTTTTAATTTAGGTTTAGTCCCAGTAGTTTGTTTTCACTTTTTTCCCTCTTGCCTCAGGAGACTTAATCTAGAAAAATGTTGCTAAGTTTGCTGTCCAAGAGTTTATTGCCTATGTTTTCTTTTAGAAATTTTATGGTTTCAGGTCTTAGATTTAGATCTTTAATACATTTTGAGTTTATTTTTGTGTATAGTGTAAGAAAGTGATCCAGATTCATTCTTTTGCATCTATCGGTCCAGTATTGCCAGCTCCACTTATTGAAGATTCTGTCTTTTCCCCATTGTATATTCTTGCCTTCTTCATCATAGATTAACTCATCATATAGATGTGGGTTTATTTCTAGATTCTCTATCCTGTTCTACTGATCTCTGTGTATATCTTTGTGCCAGTAACAAACTGTTTTGATTACTATAGTTTTGTAGAATATCTCGAAATCTTGGAATGTGGTAACTCCAGCTTTGTTCTTTTACTCAAGATTGTTTTGACTAATTGAGGTCTTTTGTGGTTCCATAGAAATTTTAGAGGTATTTGTTCTAGCTCTATCAAAAATAGTATTGGAGTTTTGGTAGGGATATCAGTGAAACTGTAGATTACTTTGGAGAGTGTGGACATTTTAATAATATTGTTCATTCTTTACTACATGGCAATGAGAAAGAATGAAATCTGGCCATGTGTAGCAACATGGATGGACCTTGAGGGTGTTATGCTGAGCGAAATAAGCCAGGCAGAGAAGGACAGATACCATATGTTTGCACGTATAGGTGGATTAGGATGAACTTAACGGAGGGGGGAGAAGAAGGGTAAAAATAGTAGGGGAGAGGGAGGGAGGCAAACCATGAGAGACTCTTGAATGCCAAGAACAAACTGAGGGCTGATGAGGGTGGGGGGGAGGGGAAGGGGGTGATGGGCATGGAGGAGGGCACTTGAGGGGATGAGCATTGGATGTTATATGGAAACCAACTTGACAATAAACTATTAAAAATATTTTTCGTTCTTTGAGCATTGACATCTTTCTATTTGTGTTGCCTTAAAATTCTTTTAAGAGTCTCTTATAACTTTCAAAGTATAGATCTTCTACCTCCTTGGTTAAATTTATTCTTAAGTTTTTTGTTCTCTTTTCTGCAGTTGCATATGGAATTGTTTTCTTAATTTCTCTTTCCGCTGCTTTGTCATTAGTGTACAGAAGTGCACCAAATTTCATTATTATAATTTTGTACCTGCAACATTACTAAATTCATTAGTCAGATCTGATAGATTTTTGGTATTTTGAGTTTTCTATATATAATATCATGCCATCTGCAAACCATTTTACTTCTTCCTTACCAATTAGATGTCTCTTATCTCTTCTTATCACTGCAGGTAGGACTTTTAGTACTGTATTGAATACAAGAGGTAAAAATGGACATCCCTGTCTTGTTCCTGAACTTAGAGGAAAAGTTCTCAGTTTTTCACCAATGAACATGATGTTTGCTCTGGGTTTTTCATATATGGCCCTTATTATGTTGAGATGTATTCCCTGAAAACCCACTTTGTTAAGAGTTTTTATAAGTGTATGCTGTATTTTGTCGAATTTTTCTGTGCCTTGTAAGAGGATCATGTGATTTGTGTCCTTTCTCTTATGTTTTTATGAGAGAAACTTTTTTTAAGTTTATTTATTTATTTTGAGAAAGAGAGCATGTGTGTGCAAGTGGGGGAGGGGCAAAGTGAGAGAGAGAGAGAGAGAGAGAGAGAGAGAGAGAGAGATATTGATTGATTGAGAAAGAGAAAGAGAATCCCAAGAATGTTCCATGCTGTCAGCACAGAGCCTGGTGCAGGGCTCCATCTCATGAAACATAAGATCATGACCTGAGCCAAAATCAAGAGTCACTTAACCAAATGATCCACCCAGACACCCCTATCCTTTTTATTAATGTGATATTTCACATTGATTGATTTTCAAATATTGAACCACATTTGCATTTCTAAAATAAGTCATATTTAATTGTGGTGAATGATATTTTTTAAATGTATTGTTTCATTTCATTTGCTAACATTTTGTAGGGGATTTTTGCATCTATGTTCATCAAAGATCGTGGCCTAGGCCTTTTTTTGTAGTGTCATTGTCTGGTTTTAATATTAGGGTAATGCTGGCCTTTTAGAGTGAATTTAGAAGTTGTTCTTCCACTTTTACTGTTTGGAGTATATTGAAAAGGATAGGCATTAACTCTTCTTTAAAGGGTTGGTAGGTCCTGGACCTCTGTTTGCCAAGAGTTTTTGGATTACTGATTTAATTTTGTTACTACTAATTGGTCTGTTCAAATTTGGTATTACTTGGTGACTCGGTTTTAGAAAACTGTATATTTCTAGGAATTTATCCACTACTAAGTTGTTCAATTTGTGTGCATATAATTTTTCATAATCTTTTACAGTCCTTTATAGTACTATAGTATGGGTTGTTATTTCTCCTTTATTTGTGATTTCAATTTAGGATCTCTTATTTTCTTGATGAGTCTTGCTAAGATTGGTCTATTTTGTTTATCTTTTTGAAGAATGAGTTCTTGGTTTCATTATATTTTCTATGAGTTTTATACTCTTTACTTCCTTTATTTCTACTCTAACCCTTTTATTTCCTTCCTTCTACTGGCTTGGGGTCTATTTTTCCTTTCTTGATCCTTTAAGTATAAGGTTAGGTGGTTTATTTGAAATTTTTCTTGTTTTATGAGAAAAGCCTATATTGCTAGAAAACACCCAGTTTGAATTTATTTTGCTCTACCCCAAAGATTTGTGCCATTATGTTCTCATTTTCATTTGTCTCCATGTATTTTTTTGATTCCCTCTTTAATATCTTGGTTAACCTATTCATTGTTTAGTAGCATGTTGATTGTCCTCCATATGTTTGTGTTTTACCAGATTTTTTTTCTTGCGATTTCCTATATAGTCGGAAAGGTGTGATTTCAACCTTCTTAAACTTATTGATACTTGTTTTGTGGACCAACATGTGATTAATCCTGGAGAATGTTCCATGTGCACTTAAAAAGAATGTGCATTCTGTTGGTTTGGGATGGAATGTTCTGTATATAACTCTTAGGTCTATTCAGTCTATGGCGTTGTTCAAAGCCACTCTTGCCTTATTAATTTTCTATCTGGATCATCTATCCACAGATGTTAAGTGAGGTGTTAAAGTCCTCTCCTGTTACTGTGTTATAGTCAACTTCTCCCTTTATATCTGTTAATACTTGTTTTATGAATTTGGGTCCTTCAAATGTTGATTGCATATTTATTTATAATTGTTATCTCCTCTTGTTGGATTGATCCCTTTATCATTATGTAGTGCCCTTCACTGTTTCTTACTTTGTCTGATATACATATTACCACCCCAACTTTTTTCCCCCCAGTTTGCATGCTCTATGTTTTTCTAAACTTTCACTGTCTGTATGAGTCTTTAGGTCTGAAATGAGTCTCTCATAGGCAGCATATAGATGGGTCTTGTTTTGTTTTGTTTTATTCATGAAGTCACCCTATGTCTTTTCTTGGAACATTTAGTCCATTACATCAAAAGTAATTTTTCACAGTTATGTACTTAGGGCCGTCTTGTTAATTGCTTTCTGGCTGTTTTGGTTTTTGGTTTTAGTTCATCCCTGTTCCTATATCCTTCTTTTGTTTGCTTCCCTTGTGGTTTGATGATTTTCTTTGCTGTAGTTTTTTAATTCATTTCTTTTTATATTTAGTGTATCTTGTATAGGTTTTTGACTTGAGATTATCATGGGATTCATATATAGCATTTTATGTTTGTAGCAGTCTATATTATTAAGCTGATGGTTGCTTAAGTTTGAATACATTATAAAGCACTAAATCTACTCCTTTCCCACATTCAAGACATATGATTGCATATTTTACATCTTTTTATTTTGTGTATCTCTTAACTAATTTTTGTAGATATAACTGACATTGCTACTTTTGTGTCTGAACCTCCTTATTGACTTTATAATTGATTGATCTACTATGTTTAATAAATATATATGCAAAAAAAAATATAAATAAATAAATAAGTATGCTTTTACCTGTGAAATTTTACCTTTCACAATTTTCTCCTTAATTTTCATAATTTCTTACCTTTTCTTTCCACTTAAGGAATTCTCTTTAACATTTCTTGTATGACTGATAAAGTGGTGATGAACTCCTTTAAATTTTGTGTCTGGGAAACTCTTCATCTCTCTTTCTCATCTAAGTGACAAATTTGCCAGGTAGACCATTCTTGGTTGTAGGTTTTTCCTTTCAGGACTTTGAATATATCATGCACCTCCCTCCTAGCATGCAAATTTCTGCTGAAAAATCAGCTGATAGATTCATGGAGTTTCTCTTATATGTAACTCTTTTTGTCTTGTTGCTTTTAAAATTCTCTCTTTATCATTACTTTTTGCCATTTTAATTAAAACGTGTTTCAGTGTGGACCTCCTTGGGTTCTACTTCTAAGGGGTTCTCTGTGCCTCCTGGATATGGATGTCTGTGTTATTTTCCCCCAGATTAGGAAGTTTTTCAACTATTGTCTCCTTAGAAAAATTTTTCTACCCCCTTCTCTTTCTCTTCTAGGATGCCTATAATGCAAATGTTATTATGCTTGGTGATGTTGCTGAGTTCCCTTAACCTATTCTCATTTGTCATTATTCTTTTTTTCCTTCTGCTGTTCAACTTAGTTACCTTCCATTACCTTGTCTTCCAGATTGCTCATCTGTTCTTCTCCATCCTCTAACTGCTGTTAATTCCCTCTAGTATATTTTATTTAATTTGTTAAATTCTTCACTTATGACTAGATCTTTTTTATATTTTTTAATCTCTTTGTTGAAGTTTTCATTGAGTTTATCCACTCTTAAATCCAGTGCGTATCTTAGTAATCATTATTTTAAATTCCTTATCAGGACATATTGCTTTTCTCCATATCATTTAGTCATTTTCCTGTGATTTTGTCTTGTTATTTGATGTGTGACGTATTCCTTTGTCTTACAATTTTATCTAATCCTCTGTGTGTGTTTCTATGTATTAGGTAGGTCAGATGTGTCTCCTGGTCTTGAGAATAGTGGCCTTGTGTAAAAGAGTTCCTGCAGTGCCCTGTGGTGCAATCTATCCTGGTCACCAGAATGAGGTGCTCAAGGAGAGCTCATTATACAGCCCAGTAGGCTGCATTCACCCTACTGAAGCCATCATTGCCTTCAGCCCAGCCTGCTGCAATGATCTGCTTTGCTTTCTGTGAGTGCATTAGACAAGCTTTGTTGCAATATCTGTATGAGGTCACCAACTGAGACCGTAGTTGGTGGGTAGAGCCAGCAGTCAGCCTAGCTTGTGTAATTAGCCTGTCTGCCACAGTTGATGGAACAGTAAAGGGTAGGGCTTATTTCATGCATGGCCAACTGAGAGGCTCTCATTGGTGAGTGGGGTCAGTAGTCAGAGTAGCTGTCCACAGTCAGCCCCTGCCATAGATGCTGGGCACTGAAGGGCAGGGCTCGCTCCTTGTGCCACCAGCTAAGAGGCCAGACTACTGGAACTATGGGCGCACTGGTGTGTGGGGTTAACTCTCTCACTCCCCAGGGGCAGAAGTCACTTTGGAATGGTGCTTCTCCGTGCTGGGGCTGCCTGCAGGGTGTGGTGAGGCAGGAGCCATTTTAGAGAAATGTCTGTCACTGCAAGCGTGTTGGCAGATCTGCAGCTGGGGAGGGAGGGGGAATGGAGAATGTGGCAGGGCAGAACTGCCCCCTGCAAGTGTCTGGGTATCTAGGCTGGGGATGGGGAGAGAAATGGCACCCACAGCACTACTGTACTTGGAGAAATGTCCTGAAGGTCCTTATTCTGCAGGACTCACTCTGAGATTAGTCAGTATATCTTCACTTTATCCCAGACACTTTGCAAATTGCTGCTTCTGCCTATGTCTTGGGCTTTGAGGTATTTATTATGTTGACTCTTTAAGGGCAGGCATATTCTCCAGTTTCCTTTCATACAACAGCTGTCCCACAATTAAGGTCTGCTCATTTTACTTACTTACGTATGAGAGAGATAGAGAGAGCATGCACGAGCGAGCATGACTTGGGGAGAGGGACAGAAAGAGAGAAGAGGAAATCTTAAACGGACTCCATGCTCAGTGAGGAGTCCAATGTGGGGCTCAGTCCCATGACCCAGGGATCATGACCTAAGCTAAAATCAAGAATCAAATGCTCAGCTGACTGAGCCACCCAGGCACCCTAAGCTCTGCTAATTCTCAAAGCTTCTTAAGTTCAGCCCTGCTGTTTTTCAAAGCCAGATGTTATGAGGATTAATTTTCCCAGTGTAAGACTCGTGTGCCCGAGGTGTCTCGTGTGGGGTCTGAGTCTCTTGCTTCTCCCTGCTTGTAGTGTCCCTCTTAGCTGTGACGGTGCCACCAGGGATTTTTGTCCCTAGCCCATCTCTGTCCTCCTGGCCTTAATGATTGAGGTTTCCTCTTTAGGATTAACTGTAGAAGGTCTATTCTGTGGGTCTTGGTTTCAGAGTTACTTGTGCAGATCCAGGTGTTACCTCATTGTGTCTGTGGAACAAGTGAAGCTCAGGATCCTCCTGTTCCACAATCTTCCTTCCTCTCTTCCTCCATGTCTGAAATCTTTTGTTTGATATTATGCTATTAATACTAACCCATAATGTTGTATTATACCCTATAATGTACAACATTTCCCCCCAGTTACTGTTGATAGACATTTGAATTCTATCCTGTTTGGTACTATTACAATTGTTCATTCATATGTATTTTTGTTGGATAAAGTTAGGATTAAAACATATGGGTCAAAGAATATGTGTATGTTTCAACTTTAATAAATACTGCTAAAGACTTTTCCAAAGTGCTGTAGCAATTTATATCCCTGTTCAGCAATGTATGAGAGTTGACATACTCTATATTCTCATATACATTTGGCACTGTCAGTCTTGTTAATTTTAGACATATTGGTGAATGCATAGTGGATTGTCATTGCTGTTCTATCTATATTTCTTTGATTATCAGTGAAGAAGTATATCTTTTCAGTGCTTATTGGTGCTCATTTTTGAAGTTCCTCTTCAAGGGTGTTTTTTTTTTTTTTTTGCCAACTTTTCAAATGATTTGACTTTTCTATTGATTTGTGGAAGTTTTCTATATATTTTAAAATGAGCTCCTTATCAGATGTAATTATTGAGAGTGTGTTCTAATTTGTGGATTTGCCTTTTTCTCTCTCAGTGGAATCTTTACTAATGAAATATTTCTGTTTAATATAGTCATATTAATGCTTTTTGTCAAGATTAAAAATTAAAAATATAAAAATTACATTTTACACTTTATCCTTCATGTTTAGATTTAGTTTCACATGGAATTTATGTTTTATTATGAGCTAGAATTCAGATTTCCACTTCCCTCACAGAGACCTAATTGTTCCAACACTATTTTCTGAACATTCTTTACCTCTAATCCTAATTATTACAATCCAAATGTCCATATATGTGTGGACCTATTTCTAGAATCTCTTTTCTAAATCATTGGCTTATTGTTTACCTTTAGAGAAATAGCATATGACTTAATGTAGTCCATAATACATTTTAATACATGACATTATGTGTCTTCCATATATGCTCATCTTCATCAAAATTGTGTTAGTTATTGGGGAACTTTTATTTGATGTATACATTATAAAAATAGCTTGTCAATTTACACACACACACACACACACACACACACAATACACACACACTGGAATTTTGAAAAAAATCATAGTCTCGTGTATTTTTCCTTTTTTCTAGGTTTTGAGACCAAGATCACACAGATCACATACATCTTGGTAAGTGCTCCAGTCTTATTCTCTAGTAAATTTTTGTAACAGTGATGTTATCATTCCTTTAACTGTTAGTTAGAAATCATCAAACATTTGCAAGGAAGCATCTGAGCATGGAGTTTTCTTTCAGGGAAGGTTTTAAATGATGAATACAATTTATTTCATATATATAGGAGTAATCTGTTTTTCTTGGGAGACACATTTGGTAATTTGTGATTTTCTAGGATTTTGTTCATTCCATCTATATATAGCCAGAAACATTTTCACTTTATCTTTATAGTATTATTTTTAATTCCTGTGTTTCTAATTTTTATTATTTTTCCTTTTATTTTCTTTGAGTTAATTTTCTGTTCTTTCCCCAATTTCTTGAAATGGATGCTTAAATAATTGTCATCTATAATATACACATTAATGTCTGTAAATATCTTTATGAGCATGGATTTAGGTTTATATCACATGTTTTCAGATGTGTTGTTTTCATTATGAGCCACTTCCAAAGATATTTTGTTACTTGTAATTTCTTCATTGAACCATGAATTATTTAAAAGTATATTTAAAATTTTCCAAATATGATAGAATTTTCTAGGTTTTTAAATTATTTCTAACATCATTCCATTCTAAAGTGGAATGAGAATATATCTGGTATGTTTTGAATTTTCCTGAATCTGTTGAGACTAACTTACCACCTTTCATATTGTCAACGTACTAAATGTGCACTTAAAAATAATGGGTGTTCTAGAGGTTTATATATAGTGTTGTATATAGTAAATTAGATCAGTTTTGTAAATATAGTGTTCCAGTGTCCTGTAGTCTTGGTGACTTTTTTTGTCTTCTTGGTTTATTAGTTACTGAGATAAATGTGCTAAAGTCTTTCACTACAAATGTGCATGTTTCTCCTGCGTCATTTAATTTTCCCTTTTATCACTTATTTGTTTAATTATTATAAACTTCCTCATAAATTAGCACCTTGAAGTATTAGCTGTGAAAGTCAAATAGGTTATAAAGGAAACTCTTCATTTCAATCTTTTATCATTCACGCGTAGTTATACTGTGCTTATATCTTGATTGACACAGTGATGGATGGAAATGACCAATTTCCTGCTCCTGCTCAGTGGAGGCTCCGAGTTGTATTTAATAGACAATAATCCAGAGATTGGCAAGCTAGAAAATACTAGATTCAGGGTCACTGCTCGAGGCTGGCACTCATGAATAATAGTCAAGAGTTCAGGCTTTACTGCTCAGTCCATGCACCAAAATGGCTCTGGTACCACCACTGATCCATTGACCATGGGTCGACAATAAACAAAGTGTCCAAGTGAAAATAATCAGTTTTCGTAGGCTGCCACTGCAGCATTGAAATATAAGTTAACAGCAAAACATTCAGTATTAGGAAAGAAGAAAGCCTTAAATATTGGGCACTATTAACTGAGTTCTTCAAAGACAGCAACTATGCATTACGGATTATTCCAGTCTTAGTGCTGAGTCTTCTCCTTGGCATTTGGTGAAGGTCCATAAATATTTGTTGAAAGAACTTCTTGGTCCTGCTTGAACAGAGAAGAAAGAACAGTAAGTCACATTTCAATGAGCCTAGAAAACCATGACAGCAGAGGTGGGTCTCTAAGGCTTTAGCTATCTTAAGAAATAACATATTTTCCCTAGCAGAATACAAAAACCAAAAGCAGGTAACACTGCCTACACTAAGATAATCTCTACAATGACGGTTATCCACTTATGTCAGATCATTGGAGGAAAAGGGTACATTCATCAGTCCTGGAAACTGGATCATTTAGCCCAAGATAAATCTGAGTAGCTTAATAATTCTTATTTCTTTCTCTTCCTCTTCTCCTGGTATGCAAACTTAAAATGGCAGCATCCATTCTCAAGAATGAGTAATGAAATTTCAAAGGAAAAATGATGTATTTAACTTAGAGCCCCACGGATTACTCTCCATTGTAGTATATTATCAGAGATAATTATTTTAAAAGTAATGCACTCTTTATAAAATAAAGCACCCCAATTATGTAATGTCAGTCCTTAAGAAGAGAGCAGTCAAACACAAGTGAGTTAAAGAAGCAGATGTCATTGTACCTGAACATTGGGCCATTTACATAAAACTTGTGAGGCACATGCATCTTATACTCTGTGATCTTACTGTTTCCTTCCCTCCTGCTCTCCTCTCTTTCTTATTTCCTCCATCCTCCTAAGCCATCTTCTCTCTTCCTTATTCTCTCCCTTTCTCCCTCCTCCACTCCTGCTTTGCCTTTATACTAAATTCTGAATAAACTGCTCTTCCGCACACCTCAACCCTGACTCCACAACATAGACTATTCCCTGCTTTTTTTCTTGTTCTTTCCTTTGCTAAAACTAATTTAATCAGAATGTTTAAAACTACCTACTGAGTCTTTATTTTGTTTTACTTTTTAAGGTAACATTTATACATTAACAAGGGTTTTTATTTGAATAGATCCAGAGTGGAGAATATCTGTAATCTAGTAAGACATGATAATGCTGTAGTGACAAGCTTTAACTTTTCTTTATTGGAGATAAAGGAAAAATGTATTTATCAAATTGCTACACATTAAGCAAATGAGTGGAGAGAATAAAATAATGCAAGTTGTTTTTTCATATTGTCTCAATCATTTGAGCTTTAGAAACCTCAGTAGCATAGTTTGCTCAGAGAGGCGTGAAATTCCATGAAGTTAGCTTTCTCTCAGGCAATATCTTGGGATTGTCTCGGGATCCAAAAGAACAATCAGTGTCTAACACCAGTATTTATTGCCATTTGCTATTTTCTTTTCATTTTTAATGTTTACTTATTTTTGAGAGAGACAGACAGACAGACAGAATGTGAGTAGGGGAGGAGCAGAAAGAGGGCGACAGATTCTGAAACAGGCTCCAGGCTCTGAGCTGTCAGCACAGAGCCCAACATGGGGCTCGAACCCACAAGCTGTGAGATCATGACCTAAACCAAAGTTGGATGCCTAACCATCCAAGCCACCCAGGTGCTCGTTTTCATATATGTATTTTTCATTCATTTGACTCAAATAGAATATTTTCTTTTAATCTTAGATCCATAGATTGATTGAGTCTTAGATTCCTCTTTTATAAAATAGGAGCAACAATTATTTTAAAGAGTCACTGTGAAATTTAAGTAGAAAAATAAGTATAAAGTATCTAATATAACCTAGTGCATAATAGACACTCTGGTAATAGAAGTATTCTTATCACCCTCTAATCCTTCAAAGTGGTCTCTGGAGCACCAGGGTGGCTCAGTCACTTAAGCATCCAACTCTTGATTTCAGCTCAGGTCGTTATCTCACAGTCAGGATTGAGCCCCATGTTGGGCTCTACACTGAGTGTACAGCCTGCTTAGGATTCTCTCTCCCACTCTCTCTGCCCCTCTCCCACTCACCACCCCCGTTATAAATAATAAACATTTTAAAAACACACACACAAAGTAATCTCTCTCCACTATGATCACCATAATACTTGCATCACTGCCTTCCTGCCTGATTTTCTTTTTTGAATACTGTCAAAATAATTAAAAAAAAAAAAAAAAAGGAGATCACTTGTATAGTAGGGCCCTTGAACTGAAGGAGAGTACATTTTCTTTATTTCATCTATATTCTTTGGAACTTCTCAGGAGACAAATAAAGAAATCATGTATAGCTTCGACAGCATAGATTAAGTGAGCTGAAGAGAACTTCCCTTAGCTATTTAATATTTGGGGACCTCATGACAAAATGCAACATCCCCAGGGTACACAAGGGAATTTTTCTGTAGCCTCTTTACAGCCCAGAGGATGGAGATTCAGTATGGAGGTCCATGTACTGTCATCTATAAATTTGATCATGATCTTTCAGGAGAAATAATGAACTGGAGATCATTGCCTTTTATTTATTTATTTATTTATTTTAATTTTTTTAATGTTTTATTTATTTTTAGGAGAGAGAGAGAGAGACAGCATGAGCAGGGGAGGGTCAGAGAGAGAGGGAGTCACAGGCTGAAACAGGCTCCAGGCTCTGAGCTGGCAGTCAGCACAGAGCCCGACGCGGGGCTTGAACCCACGAACCGCGAGATCATGACCCAAGGGAAAGTCGGACGCTTAACCGACTAAGCCACCCAGGCGCCCCGATCATTGCCTTTTAAGTAAAAAGACAACCAGCCTGCCAAATACTTTGATAGACCAAGACAGATGTCATTCATCCAGCTATTTCAGAGAGCTTCCTACAGTCATGTACTTTTTTTTTTTTTTTAAGCCACTAGAAGAAACAATTCAAAGAATAGAAATTGCTGTGATCTTTCTTCAAAAATCATCTCTTTCAGGGAAACACCAACTGCTTCCTTTGGTTTATAATTGTCTCATCTTTGTTTGGCATCTGGCCACTACTAAATCTAGATGATATTCTGAATGAGCTGTATCCCACCTAACAGATGGTCTTGAATCTGGGTACTGTATGTTCACAGTTTTGGACAAACTTCTAGTCTAAGCACTGCCAAATGACAGAGATGTGAGTTTGGCTTACTTATATTAGGACAATGGTTTACACTGAAAAACTTGCTGGATGGAAACTGACTGGTGATAATATTAATATTTAAATCTGTCTTCCCTTGCTTCTGTGAGTCAAACACCAAGCGAGTAGAGCCCTGAGACTCCACTAATTTCCCAAAGATCCTTGCTCTTACCTCCTCTCACCCAATTCCATTTCAATAATAAATCCTGTCAAATTTACTTTCCAAAATACATATTTAGTACACTCATATCTGTCCATCTCCACTCTGTGTCCCAACTACTGTGTTTTCTACTTTGCTCTGCTTTCATGTCACTTAACTGACCACCTACTGTCTACTTATGGCCCCCTCAACACATCTCCTGTGCACAGTAGCAAGTAATCTCTTAACACATAAGTGGGATCATAGCATTGCTGAGCCTTACCACCCTTTAATGATTTCTTTCAAGCATCTCCAAACTTACTATCATGCCCTTCATCTTCTCCTTCATTGGAATGTAAGTTCCATGAGAGCAGAGACTATATCTGTCTTGTTCACAACTGAATTATAGAATCCAGAATTAATTAATGGAGTCAACATAACTGGAATTCAGCGTTCTATTCTAACTGACTGGACATAGCATTAGTAGAGTGCACTCCTAGCCCAATTTAGGAAATCTTTTTCCAGATAAGACTCTCAGGGCTGGGTCCTTGTAGCCTGGGTACAAGAACAGTGGTGACATTTCCCCTACCCAATTTCTGCACCATGAGAGGTGATGGGAGAGTGAAGACAATGTCTACAGCATATTAGGCTGGACACAGCCTAAAAATGAGTGAACAAATCAAGCAGATAGAGACAAAGAACAGTAAGGAAGGGCAGAATTAAGATGAAGAACAAAGGAGATCTGAAAAAAGACCTTTTGAGTCAGATGTGGGCAAACAGGGACTTAAGAAATTCCTCATCCTAAGTGTGAGATAGAATCTTAGACTTTAATACTGACAATATGACCCTGCTGGGAATAAGTGAATTGTCAGCGGCAGATTGCACACACCTTCACCACCATCTTTAAATGTACACAGTACATGTCACAGTGCACTTATTGTTTTTCCCATAAACTTACTCATTCACTCACTTATCATACAATATTTATTGAGAATTTGTGAATATCTTTGGAAACATTAAATACACTGAAATGCAGCTTATTTCAAAGTGTAAGGCTGTCCATCTGTACCCAGGTACACTGATTTTCCCACTTCTAATACTATTCCTTCTTCTCTTACTTGTCCTCAGGATTCAATTATAGTCCCCTGGTCATCTTGGGTTTTCTAAAATTCCCCCTGGCTTTCTCTTACCTAATATTCTTTTGCATGTACAATGCCCTCACATCTTTCAAGCCTTGAAGAGTGGCTATCTGTAATATTTCTAGATTGTGCATACCTTAAAAAACTGGCACACTTTGTTAATCTTTTGTGTTTTCCTCATAAAATTTAGATATGGACATTTAGTACATGATAAGTGATTGGCATATGTTTCAAGTCTATTTGCTGCTTAGTAGGGTCACTGTTCCCAGGTGAAAACTCAAGATGAGTTATCTCTTATTCTGTAGTTAATTTGGATGTATGAGAAGACCTTTCTTGGCAGTTTCAGACTTTTATTGCCTCTGTCTGGCAGCCATAATCCATTCTCTTGCTCTCTCGACTGGCTCCTATAATATCTTTTTGGTACCCTAAACCAGAGTAGATTTCTGTTTCTACCCTTTGGTTACGGCTAACTTGAATTCTTTAATGTAATCGATCCAGGAGTTCACAAACATTAAAAGTAAATACATTTTACATACACATACACATACTCGTTTAGAAGATCATTGTTAAAACTGCATTTTTTCCCAATTTTGCTACAGTTCTTTCTTTTCATTTTAGAAATACCTCATGGAAATTAGAAATTTTTGCCAAGGCAAAGAAAATCTTTACAGTTGTAGCATCATAATAAACTTTGCATTTGAAAATATGACCACATTTTTGTCCATTTCTCCTTACCCTTTTTATCTATTCACTTTGGAGCCTTTATCTTTTTTCACTTCATATGGAAATCTTTCATGACATACTTATCAGTTGCCTCATACCCTTTGTTATCCTCTTTGCTTGAAGCCTGTCAACTTCCCCTGAGAGATTTAAATGAAATAAAAGGGAGGCGCAAGGTACTGAATATTATATTAGGAATGATGTTCTGTGTGGTATGTTCTTCAGACAATTATTTTAATATTTCTGTGAGCCCTATGTATACTCTGTTAATAATACTGTAGTCAGTAATTCATGTGCAGAGGCTGTGATGCAAACATGGGCTCATTTTTATTTTTACTTGTGTAAGTGCTCTCCTGGTCTTTGAGATCCATTGTTAGGTCACTCACACAAACACAAACCTGCAGGATGTGGCTCTGTGGGGTCGGTCAGGAGGAGCAGGTCTATCTCAGAAGAGAAGGCGGGGAGGGCAGACAAGGCAGGATGAAAGCAACTCTCAAGTGGAGTCCTCTTCAGGTTCATTTGCTTTTGCAGCTTTTCTCTTGCTCTTTGTACAGAGTTGGAAGTGTGACATTTTCAAGTTAGTTTTTATAGAAACAAATGTCAGGAGAGGTGAGTCATTCTCATATCTCTAAAAATAAATACAGGTTGTCAAAGAAATCAAAACTTTGTTCTCAAGTTTAGCCTGCAAGAGAGCAAGAGTCTTCCCACCCTGTGGGTTGTGCAGCTGCTTGCGGTAATCCCAGAATTTGAGGGCAGCATGGGGCTGGAAAAGTTGAAAATAGACAGTAGAAAGAGTTTGGGATTTGGTCTTTCTTTAACTGGAACGTAGCCCTCAGGAAATGTACTGTATTGAAAAGATGAGAAAAGATTTGACTATTTCAAACGAGGGCTAAGACAGGCTTCCTAGGGGAATACCCTCCAGTGTTCAGATTTGAAATGTAGCTTTATCAGGAGCCTAGAAAGTTAACATGTGATAATAAGCATCCATATTGGAATGAATTTAGAGGGAGGCAAAAAAATCTCCAAACTCTTCAGTGGAATGTTTAGGATCCCAGGCTATGCCTAGCATGTGCCCTAATGTAGATACGTCAGTGTCAAAAGGAAATAAAAATTGAGTTCCAACATCACAGTCAGTAAAGACATCTGTGTTTGGTTTTCTCTCATGTTCCTTGTCCATTTTTAATAGCCATCCATAAATACCCTTTGGCTTTCTTGCCCAGAACTGGCTGTGGAATAAGTGAATATTTCGTCCCGCCTGTTCTCTTGAAAATAGCAAGTGGTCCTGTTTTGTTGTTGATGAGTTCTAACAACATCCTTGCATCATGCTAGGGATTAATAATAGAATGACGAGCAAGAAAAAGTCTGTACCATCATGGAGCTTCCATTTTATTGTGAAAACCAGACAGTAACCATACTCACAATAAATAAATAGTATAACTGATGTGGGGTCATTGAGCCCAAGGGTCAAGAAAGAATTTTTAAGACATTTTCCAGTGAGAAAGGTGTTTTATGTTATAGCACAGGAATAGGACCTGTGGGCAGAAAGAGCCACTGTGTGATTGTGAAGTGCAGCTGAGGTATATTTTTAAGTTGAGGGTGGGGAGTTGTTTAGACATAACAGAAGTCTCCAAAGGGATTTCCTTATGTTAAAGAAAACTTACAGGATCCTGGAGGCCTGGCTATTGTCAAGCTAAGGTTGCTTTTAGTCTCTAGTAAAGCATTAACATTAAGGCAGTTGTGAGTTCCTTGAGAAATGTCACTCCGCATGTGACAGGTACTTATCAGTGAGCTGCATGTTATAAGGAAATTTAATTTTATCTACATGTTTCTCTTGCCTTTGTTCTCCTTCTCATTCCCCCCTGACCCTTAAATCTTTAAGATTGCTCAGGGTGGAAGGTTTTCTCTTCTGTAATTTCTTCCTGCTGAATAGGGGCTTAAGGATGTCCCTACCAACAGGTCAACATTGGTCGCTGGGGAATTTATATATTGGAGAAATCAAAGGCAGAGGCAGCCCGATCCGAGGTAGACAATGTATATGAATCTCCCTGAGTAGAAAGGATCATCTGTCAGCTGGAAGTTATGGCAGTGCAGGAGTCTCAGCACCAGGCAGAGAAACATCAGAGAACACAACAAAATAAGATTAACATTATGAGGAAAAAAAAAAAAAAGCCAGTAAAAAGTCCTGATACTTCTCCAAAATCCTCTTCCAGTTCGGGAGTTTAGAGAGTGAGGTCATTTAAAACACCAATCCATATTTTTTAGCATGTCTTTATCTCTTACATTTTTGGGATAATCTGGAATACATAGAGCATTTTGTTTTAATAATGAAGCATGTTCTTCCTTCTGCTGCTGTCAAGACATCTAAGGCCTTCGATTTTGCTTTACACATTTGATTTATTTCAATGTTTAATAATGTCATGCTATTTTTTAATGTTTTATTTACTTTTGAGAGAGAGAGAGAGCATGAGCATCATGAGCAGAGGAGTGTCAGAGAGAGAGGGAGACACAGAATGCAGAGACAGGCTCCGGGCTCTGAGTTAGCTGTCAGCACAGAGCCCAACGTGGGGCTCGAAACCACGAACCATGAGATCATGACCTGAGCTGAAGTCAGATGCTTAACCCACTGAGCCACCCAGGCGCCCCAATGTCATGCTATTTTGAGAGTCACATAAGGCCTTAGTTTTGCAGCAGGTGGTGTTAGCCATCATATAGACTCTTTGTTGAGCAAGCAATTTGGCAATGAATAAGAACTTCTATGGAAACAAAAGAAAATTTTAAATGCTGCCAATGAGAAGATTTTTAGATGTCAGACTTGAAACATCCTCAAATGAAGTGGGAACAGGCAGCAGGAATCAGATGGTGTTCGGTTTATAATTCAAATGTCTCTGGCCCATAGAGCAACAAGCACAAAGATTGTCTATACACAAGTTTTATGGAAATTTCTCTGAAGCCCACCTCAAGTTGTCCCACATCAATTTTCAAGGCTTCAGGAAAAAGAGCAATTTTAGTTTTTAATGACTTCAATTTAAGATATTGAGAGAATATTGGAAACTGCTTTGGAGAGCCATAGCCATTTATTTGAGAAAAACAGAACAATTCAAATTCTAGTCTAATTTACAATAAATAGTATTAAATAGTATTAAAATCTAATATGTACAAAGATCTGTTATGGAAACATATTTTTTCTATAATCACCATCACTTTAATCAAAGATAGCCAAATCAAGTCTAATTTGTTTGCAAAACAAGTCCAATTTTAATAAACTTGGCATAATTATTTATATACATCACCAAGAATAATGACTGATTATCACAGACGTTTTAAAATCTTCCTTACTGGAACTTTTTATAAGGAATCTCTAGATTAAACTTTTAATCACCTCTTAAGGCCAGACGTCTTGCCAAGTTATCAGACTTGATGGCAGTGCCTGTAGATTTGGGCAAATTCTTCCTCTCAAGGGCCCCAAAATATCCCGAGTTTCCTGCACCTGCCAGGAAGTAACATTCTTTACTCACCTGGTAAGGCTGCTGGGAACTCTCTAAGCAAGGTGTCAGGCCAACATTTCCAAAGGGGCTTTATTGACTCCATGCTTCATGAAGTCAGCCTTAATTCCTTAAAGCTGTGTGGTCATATCTGAGTCTATACATGTCTGTCAAACATGACATTCCAGTCAAAGCTTTGGTAACATAACTGACGTTCCCAATAGTGTCCTGTTACGTGGAGAACAGATTCTCATTAAACTTATGCAAATGATTATAATTGCCACAGAAGAAAGAATATTCACTGACAGTTTCTGAGTCTCAGAGGGTTCAGGTAGGGAGAAAGGTTAAATGCTTCAATTTGGTCACAAAGGAATGTTTTATTATGTTTTTGTATATTATGGGTATCTTAAGAAAAAGTATCCTTCATCTGGAGGAACAAACTTTAGAGAACCAGCGATGTTTCAAACAGGAGTCCCAAAAACTATAACCATCTTCCTCAATTCATTTAGTCCGTGTTACTAATTCTTGTTCAGTTCAAATGCAGATTTTTCTAATAGTTCTGGAAATTCGTATCCATTTCAGTTTTATGACTTTAAAGATATCGGGACACCTGGGTGGCTCAATCAGTTGAGTGTCTGACTTCGGCTCAGGTCATGATCTTGCAGCCCATGAGTTTGAGCCCTGTGTTGGGCTCTGTGCTGACAGCTCAGAGCCTGGAGCCTGCTTCAGTCTGTGTCTCCCTCTGTCTCTGTCCCTTCCTGCTTTCACTCTTTCTGTCTCTCTCTTAAAAATAAATAAACATTAAAAAATTTTTAAAAGATATCAAAAACCTGCATTTGGGAGCACCTGGTTGGCTCAGTCAGTTAAGCATCCAACTCTCTTTTGGCTCAGGTCATGATCTCATGGTCATAAGATCAGGCTCTTCACTAGACTTCACACTGGGCATGGAGACTGCTTAAGATTCTCTCTCCCTCTGTTCTTCACCCACTTGCACTTTGCCTCTCTCTCTCTCTCTCTCTCAAAAACAAAGCAAAAACAGAAACCTGTTATTTGGCAAAAGTCATTTTAATGAGTCTTCCTGAAGATGAAATACATTTTGCAAGAGAATAAGAACAATAACTGTAAATGACAAAAAACTCAAAAATTAACATAAAGAGAGAGTTATTATAATAGAGCTGACAAGGAAACCCAGTTATTTCTGTAACACATAACACTTGAGTAATCAGAATACCAAGTGATGGCCTTATACCAAAACATATTAAAACGTTGGAAATTTCATATAATTCCTGGAACAGTTACAGCATTTATCCAAACAATGCCACCTAAGGCTTATTATTTATTTGACAGTGCTTCCCAAATAACTCAACATACCATATAAACAAACCTAATTAATCCAAAAGACTTCATTTACAACTAACATCTCATGAACTTTGTCAAAACCTTCAAGAAAATTTTAAAGCTCATGCCTAAGTAGAATTACAGATCATTATAAAACTAGCATTTACATTTAACCAAGATGGCAATAAGGAATTTTACAGGAAGTTATATATAAAAACTTAGCTTTTTTAATATTGAAGTTTTGTTGTTGATGTTTATTTTAGAGAGAGAATGCAAGCAGGGGCAAGGGAGAGAACGAATCTCCATGGTGAGCATGGAGCCTGATGTAGGACTCAATTCCACAACAGCAAGATCATGACCTGAGCCAAAACCAAAAGCTAGATGCTCAACCAAATGATCCACCTAGGTGGCCCATATTGAGAAAGTTTTAACTATCATAAGAATTCAAAGATAAGAAATACAAAACATAGAAACCTTGGTTCTGGGGGTAGATAAAGAAAAAATACTTTGTTTATAATCCATATTAAGAATAGGCTCACAAATCAAGGAAGCTTTGACTTTTTTCAGAAAGAGAATAGCAGAATGTGAATCTTATACAGTGTACTTTTAAAGTCCATTCATTTGAACTTTTGTCCTGACCACACATAAAATTTTTTGCAAGGATTGTCCTTCACAAACTTTGTACAGTTTTCTTTTTCATTCATTAGATTTTTTCGTAAGCTTTTTCTCTCTAAATAGCCAAAATTACTTTCTCTTTCCTCAACAAAGCATATTCCAATTCCTTTTATCTTTCTCATATGTCTTCCCCTTTCCTGACGCTGTTTTCTTCTCCCATTATCGTACCTGTCTTAACCATATTTATCAGAACTTTGTTCTCAGAAACGTTAGTTTCCAGTGAAAACTAAGCAGTGACTGATGTGGAAATGTTGGGGTTCAGAGCAAATGATCAAGAGAGAATTCTTGAAATGGCTGAGGTGTGGAAAGGTGGTTTTTTCAAACATGGGGACAGATCCCATTGGCAGAAAAAACTGCATTGGAGTCATGAGGAGTGACTGACTATATACTTTCACATTGGGAGGGGGTTAGGGATAAGGTTAAGTCTCTAAGGAAGGACACAAATCCTGCTGAGAAATGACACCAATAAACTTGCTTGATGCAGGGTTACCACAGATATTTTGTTTGTAAAAAAAAAAAAAAAAAAGCAGCAGCAGCAATCTCTTTAATGAGGTATATCTATAAATAGAAAGACATCCTATCTTCATGGCCTGGAAACTTAAATTGTTAAAATATCACTACTATTCAAAATGATCTCCAGATTCAACACAATCCTATTAAAATCCCAATGAAATTTTATTTTAGGCATAGAAAAATTTATCATAAAATTCATATGGAGCTACAAAAGACCCTGAATACTCAAAGCACTCTTAAAAAAAAGTTGGATATCTCACCCTTTCTGATTTCAAAACTTAATGCAAATCTACAGTTGTAGATACACTGTGGTAGTGGCATGAAGACAGGTACACAGATCAATAAATAGGATGAACACTTCAAAAATAAGCACTCACATTACAGTCACATGATCTTTTAAAAGGGTGCCAAATGGATTCAGTGGGAAAGAAAAGTGTTTTAAAAAAAAATGGTTGTGGGAAAACTGGACATTGAAAACCATGCAAAAAAATTTAGATCCTTATGCTACACCATACAATTAACTCAGATATATCTAGAATATATAAAGAAAACTTGTACAACTCAACAAGAAAAATACCAATTCAATGTAAAAAATGGGCAAAGAATGTGAATAGACATTTTTCTAAAGAAGATATACTCATGGCAAAATTACCAGGGAGGAGACTCAATATCACTAATCATTAGGGAAATACAAACCAAAACCACAATGAGATACCACTTTATAGCCATTGGGCTGTCTATTATTAAAAAGCAATAAAGAATGATTGCAAAATTCATATTGGTGAAGTTGTGGAGAAATCAGAATTCATGGTTGCACCAGTGATCAGGATGTAAAATGGGGCAGCTGCTAAGGAAATCAGTATGGTAGTTTCTCAGAATGAAAGTTTAAAAATACAACTACCATATTATCTAGCAATTCTACTCCTGGATATATAATCAAAAGAATTTAAAGCAAGGAGCCAAACAGATATTTGTACCCCCATGCTCATACCAGCATTACAAACAATAGCCAAAATCTGGAAGCAACCCAGTGTCCATCAGTTAATAAATGGATAAACAAAATGTGGTATATGCATGCATTGGAATATTTTCCAGCCTTTAAAAGAAATGGAATTCTGATACATGTTAGAACACACCTGAACTTTGAGAAAGTTATGCTAACCGAAACAAACCAGTTAGCAAAGGACACTTACTGTATTATGCCACTTACATGAGGCATATAGATCAGTCATATTCATAGAGATGGGAACTAGAATAATGATGACTAGGGACTGGTGGGAGGAGGCATGCGGAGTTGCCTTTTCATGGGCACAGAGTTTTAGTTTGGGGTGGTGAAAAAGTTCCAGAAATGGATAGTACTAATAGTTGTGCAATGATATTTATCTACTTAGTGCCACTGAACTGTACACTTAAAAATAGTAATTTTTTAAAATGTTTCTTTTTGAGAGAGAGACTGCATAAGAAGGGAAGGGGCAGAGAGAGGGAAACAGAGGATCTGAAGCAGACTCTGTGCTGACAGCAGAGAGCCCAATGTGAGGCTCGAACTCGCGAACAGTGAAATCATTCCCTGAGATGAAATCCAGCACTGAACTGACTGACCCAACCAGGTGCCCCGACAAACAGTAAATTTTATACAACATGTATTTTACCATAATAAAAAATAAGTGCCATAGTATGGGAGTAGGGAGGAATATAGGAAATTTCATTAGTTTTCTCCTGATTTTGCTGTGAACCTGAGTCTGCTCCTTAAAAATGTAATGACATTCACTTTTCTTTTGGCTGTCCATTTGTAAAGTACATGGGTTGAGATGAATTTCACAACATTTTGGCTAGGGCCAACAGTAAATAAAAGGCAATAATCTGTCCTATTCCCATCATCCCTCTTTGAGGTATATTCTGGGGCCATATTGCATTGGCTGAACCATTGCAGAGTGGCTATGCCATTTGCTTTCCCATCAGCAATGAATTAGTTTCTGTTGCCCCACATTCTCATCAGCATTTGGTGGTGTCCGTGTTCCAGATTTTGACTGTTCTCTTAGGTATATAGTGGCACCACATTGTTGTTTTATTTTTTAATTATTTTAATGTTTATCTGTTTTTGAGAGGGAGACAGAGAGTAGGCAGAGGAGGGGCAGAGAGAGAAGGAGACACAATATGAAGCAGGCTCCAGGCTCTGAGCTGTCAGCACAGAGTCCGATGAGAGGTTCAAACTCACAGTTAGTGAGATCATGACCTGAGCCAAAGTCAGATTCTTAACCAACTGAGCCACCCAGGTGCCTCATCACATTCTTTTAATTAGAACTTTCCTACTGGCATATGGTGTAGAGCTTTTTTGCATACATCTATTTACTATCTGTGTATTTTTTAGTGCAGTATCTAATAAGATCTTTGGTGCATTTTTTAATCTGAGTGTTACTGTTGAGTTCCAAGAGCTCGTTGTATATTTTGTTTAACAGCCCTCTATCAGATGTGTCTTTTGCAGATATTTTCTCCCACACTGTGTCTTGTCCACCCATTGCCTTGACATTGTCTTTAACATAACAGAGGTTTTCATGTAAATGAAGTCTGGCTTATCAATTCTTTGTTTCATGGTTTCTGCCTTTGGTGTTTTGTTTTTTTAATGTTTTTGTTTATTTATTTTTGAGAGAGAGAATGTGCGCATACTAGGGAGGAGTCGAGGGAGAGGGAGACGGATAATCCCAGGAGAGGGAAACATGAGATTCGCAGAGACCGTATGCAGGGCTTGAAGTCATGAACTGTGAGATCATGACCTGAGCAAAAATGAAGAGTTGAAGGCTTAACTGACTGAGCCACCAGGCAAACCGGCCTTCGGTGTTTTATGTAAAAAGGCATCACCATTCCGAAGGTCATCTAGGTTTTCTATGGTGTTTTATCTTCTAGGAGTTTCATAGTTTGACATTTTGCATTTAGGTATCTAGTCCATTTTGAGTTTTTTGGTGAAGACTATGAGATCTTTGTCTATTCTTGTGTATGTGTGTGTGTATGTGTGTGTGTGTGCGCGCGTGCCCAATCATTTCAGCACCATTTCTTGAAAAAAAATCTCTTTTCTCCATTGTACTCCCTCTGCTCCTTTGTCCAAGGTAACCATACGTATGTGAGTATGTTTCTGAGCTGTTTTGTTCTGTTGATGTGTGTGTTTATCCTTTCACCAATACCGCACTGCGTTCATTGCTATACCTTTATATTCCATCTTGAAGTTAGGTCAGTCCTCTGAGTTTTTCTTTTCTTTCACTACTGTGTTGGCTACTTTGAGTCTTCTTTGCCTTTCCATATAAACTTTAGAAGCAGTTTGTCAGTACCTACAAAATAACTTGCTGGGATATTAATTGGGTTTGCATGGAATTTATAGATCAAGTCGGGAAGAAGTGACATCTTCACAGTATTGAGTCTTCCCATCCATGACAATAGACTATCTCGCCTTTTATTTCTTTGATCAAAGTTTTGTTGGTTGTCCTCATCATGTAAATAATACTTCTCATCATGTAAATAATACTTCTACTTTACTATATTTATACTTAGGTATTTTATTTCCTTTTATTTTTTGGAGGGCTAATGTAAATAGTATTGTGTTTTTAATTTCAGATTCCACTTGTCATTGTTTTTATATAGGAAATAATTGACTTTTGTATATTAACCTTGTATTCTACAACCTTCTATAATAACTTTGTTATTTATTATTATTTATAAATCTTACTATTTCTAGGAGTTATTTAGTATATTCTTTCAGATTTTCCACATAGACACTTACGTCATCTGTGAACAGAATCAGTTTTATTTTTTTATCCTTTCTGATATGTATACCTTTCTTTCCTTTTCTTATTGTATTAGCTAGAACTTCTAGTAGGATATTGAAAAGCAGTGTGAGAGGGGATATTTCTGCCTTGTAATTGATCTTATTAGGAAAGCTTTGAGTTTCTCACCATTAAGTATGAGAACTCGGTTGTTTTACAGATAACTTTTATAAGTTGAGGAAGTTTCATTCTATTCCTAGTTTACTAAGAGTTTTTTTTAATCATGAATGGATGTTGGATTTTGTAAGTTGTTTCCTCTGAGTCTATTGATGGGATCATATGATTTTTCTGCTTCTTCTTCTCCTTCTCCTTCTGTTTCTTCTTCTTCTCCTTCTCCTCCTCCTCTTCCTCCTCCTCCTTCTTCCTCCTCCTCCTTCTTCTTTGTCTCTTGCTGCAATGGATCTCATTTATTGATGCTCACATGTTGAACCAGCCTTGTATACCTGGTGTAAATCCCACTTGGTTGTCGCATGTAATTCTTTCTGTACAATGTTATATTCAATTTGTCAATATTTTGTTGCATTCCTGATTTTTTCACATTGACAAGGCAAGGGATCTGGGCCCATGCTACAGCTTTCAAGCAGAAATCGGAGAAGAGAATGTGATCCCACTTCTACAGACAAGTCCTCACTAGCAGATCGTCCTAGAAGTATGATATACGTGGTTTTGGTTAACAATCTTGAGTGCTGTATCCTGTAGACAGATGCTGATTAAATCAGCAGGACTAAAAAAAAAAAAGCCCTTTAAACAAAGTTATTGGGTACATTTTTCACTCTCTGCTACACTGTAAATTGCTGTGAGGAAAGGAGGAACTCACAGTGGGGACAAACAGGCTGAAATAGAACTCTTATCTTTAGCTTTGAATATTATGTGAATCATGGAGTTGCAGAAATAAGAGAAATACTTTTGAGTTTAGAAGCCACCTTAAATAATAGGTCAAATACTAAACAATTTTTGGCTTTTCTGAAAATTTGACCTGGTTCATTTTGTATAGGATTTTTTAAATCATTACCTTGGATTTAAATGGTAGAAAGTTGGTACTCGTGTATCTCTTTGAAATGGACTGGATTTTCATGAGTCTTTTTTCTACTTAGGTGCCTAAAGTACTTTACATTATCAAAATGTTCTTTCATATACCCTTTTGAAGGGAATAGGGACACCTTTCAATGGGAAATAGATGAATGAGAGATAAAATAGCCTCCATCAGATTACAAAACAATTTCTAAAAGGACACTTGAAAGAAAAAAAGAGATTATCACATTCTCAAATGGAATATGCTTTACGTGACTTAAGAACTGCTAAATAGCTGTTTCTGCTCCAAATTATCCTTTATTTCACTTTTTCTATTCTACCTGAAATTCTGCCAATAGAGATTCAGTTTAGAAAATTAAGTCTTAAGTAAGAACTCCAAGGCTCTGAGCCTCTTCGTCGTTCACACATATGTATGGTTTCGTTTTATTTTATTTTGTTCCTCATTGAGCTGAACTGTGATCAGGGAAGTGATAGTGGATGATTGGAAGGGAATGGAGAGGTACCCTGGAGCATTTAATACACTATCATTAATCACTTTCAAGCAGTGGTCTGAATCCTGGATGCAAGTTAAAACCACCAGGGGACCTATTTTTAAATAAAACAAAACCACAAGACAAGCAAAGATCAATACCTAAGCTCCTAACCCTGCAAAGGACAGTTACATCAGAATCCTTGTAGATGGAAGATTTTTTTTGGTTCTGTTTCTCTTTAAGGATTCCAGGATGATTTTAACTTAACAACAGAGACCGAGAATTACTCTCTGTCAGTCCTGAGGTTCAGATTACACCCTTCTCAATTAAATTAGAATATCTGGAGCAAGGGAACTGAGCATTGTTCTTTCCCCACCGCCCCCCAAAGATCCCAAAATAATTCCACTGTACAGTGTGGTTTAGGGAATACTCCTCTTGGGTTTACATCAGAATAGCCTGGAGGGCTCGTTAAAACAATTACTGCTGAGCTGCACCCTCAGAATTCCTGATTCAGCTATGCTGGAGACGGGCCTGTGAATTTGTTTTTCCAAGTTCCCAGGTGGTGCTGCATAATGCAAGTTTGGGAATACGCTAGGTAGGATCACTTTGGAAACAGATTCAGTATTAACTGCTAAAGGTAGTTATACATGACCTACCAAACAATCTTTCCTCCCACAAAAACGTATATTTTTATGTAACAGGAGACATGTATAAGAATGTTTCCTGGCAGCATTATTTTTAATGACCAAAAACTAGAAACAGACCAAATCCATACTGGTAGAATAATAAAACAATGTCTGGCATGTTCAGACAATGAAATAACATACAGCAATAACAACATAATAATGAACTTGTATGTCTACACAAAACAGTATGGATGATTCTTTAAAATGTGATATTGAATAAAAGGAACCAGACCCACACACAAAATATATACAATATTGTTTCATTTATATAAATTTCAAATAAACTGGACAAGTTTAAAAAAAGCTATTATTTGGGAATTTATACTGCAGGTTAAAACTACAGAAAAATCAAATATGTAATTGCCTTAGTATAGATAGCAGTTTACTTGGGGATGACAGAATATTTTTTATTGAGAAGTGCCTTGTGGGAGCTTATTTGGAAATGGCACTGTTCTGTCTCTTGGGAGATGGTATATAAATGTTTTATTTACAATAATTGCAAACAACTTTTATTTTATGTACTTTTGTATATGTCTATAATAACTCACAACAAGCCATAATCAAACAACAAACAATAAAATTATAAAGGCTGAGTCACTAGTAAAAAAAAAAAAAATTAAATGAGGTACCTGGGTGGCTCAGTCAGTTAAGCATCCACATTCGGCTCAGGTCATGATCTCACAGTTCTTGGGTTCGAGCCCCGTGTCAGGCTCTGTGCTGACAGCTCAGAGCCTGGAGCCTGTTTCAGATTCTGTGTCTCCCTCTCTCTCTGCCCCTCCCTCACTCATGTTCTGTTTCTCTCTGTCTCAAAAATAAACCATAAAAAAATAATTAAATAGAATCAACACTAAGAACTGAAACAAGACAAATTTCAAGTTGCCTATTGTAAGGAAAATTTTATTGAAGTGAACTCTGTGAAGCAAGTAGAGAATATTTCAATTATTTTATTTGGAAAACTAGAAGAGAACTAATTTTATTGGTTTTTATCTTTTGGGGGAAATGGTGACAACCAGTCCTTATTTGTGAGATAAACTGGTTTATACCTGTTGTCCCCATGTATTATTAATAGCATCATTTCATATTCAAAATGTCCTAATTTGGACAATAATTTAAGAGGTTATGTATATTTTTAGAATAATTTTGTTTGACGACTGAAACATTAGAAAAATGTCTTTCCAATGATGAATTTTAGTCCGTGCAGGAAGAATATCCAATGAGGTAAATGGAGAATGTCTTATTCATATGTTTATTGTATGAAAAAAAAAAAAAACCCACCCACAATGAGTTTCCAAAGATACAGCCTTTCTTTTCTATTAGAAGCTTTTTTCTTTTCTCTTATCTAAAAGGTTTTGTCTAATTTAATAGTCGCACTGAAATTAATCAATTTGAATGCTCACACCCAACCTGCCAAAAAACAAGCTGACTTCTTAAAAAATAAGAATAATTTAAAAATTTAGAAAAAGCTTAGTACACCAAGACCCCCAAACCTAAGGGTTAAATATGCAACATCTGCAATGCCATCTGATTTTAAATACAGATGTCACTTACAGACTTGTTCCAGTGATCGGTGAAAATTGAAATCATGCAGGAAAAAGGCAACAAGACTGAAAGTGAGTTAGGCAGGGCCGTGGGAGTCCAAGCACAGAGGTACAAGAACCAGTGCTAAGTTTCTCCCAACTTGAATTTCCGAAGTAAAACGTCTAAGTAAAACACAGGGACCGTCATAGCGTTCCAGAGTCTCACCCTCCATTTCTCCTACCCCCTCTCAGGAAGGAAGAAGCTAAAGCTTTTAGATTAGATTGAAATAACTCAGCAAAAGGTATTAATACTCACCTAATTCTTAGGCCCTCGGGATAAGCTTCCGTTGACGTCAGCAGATTTCTTTGCAGACAGTTGTGAATTCATCTCAATATGTCTCCACTGTGTTTTCAGACCATTGCCATTTTAGGAAGTGAGCTTCAAAAACCTTACCTATCAGTGCTGGAAAATTGGCATTCTGAGTCCCAAAAGCCCAGATGCAATAACCTGCTCCTGGCTGTTTCTGAAGGATACTGTTTGAATTTTATATGTGCAAGGGAGAAATAAGATGAGAGTTTGCTTGATTCTGGAAAATTTGCTTTCAGGGCTATTGTCAATTTAAAAGTGTGAAGACTGGCCACTAGAAATGATGTTGCTGATTGGAGGAGCCACGATAGACATTCAAGCCATGTTTGCACACACAGGCTGGTTAAGGGAGGAGAAACTAGTTGTCTTCAGCCACAGACTTTTCTTGAAATTAACATATGAGCCTAGCATTCCTGGTTGCAAAGGATAAAGCCCATTTAAGCCAGTTTAAGTTAAGGTAAATTTAGTTTAGGATAAGGATAAATAATGAAATAAGCCAAGCCACCTGGAAACAGGCATCAGAACAGAAAATTCTTTTGTACATTCATTCTTGGTGTTTTTAAGGCATGAGATTCTCCTTTATCTCTGCTTCTTTATTTTCTCTCTTGTTGAATTTCATATGGTTTCACATTCTTTTTTTTTTTTCTTTTATTTCTGGAAGAGAGAGAAAGAGACAGCATGAGCAGGGGAGGGTCAGAGAGAGAGGGAGTCACAGACTGAAACAGGCTCCAGGCTCTGAGCTGGCAGTCAGCACAGAGCCCGACACGGGGCTCGAACCCACGAACCGCGAGATCATGACCTAAGCGAAAGTCAGACACTTAACCGACTGAGCCACCCAGGCGCCCCGGTTTCTTCTACTTGCCCTCACATTTCACTTCAATCATCCACTATCACCTGAATAACACCCCTGTATCTCCAAGTGCAACTTCTCAAGAGAGAGAATCTAATTAGTACAACTTCATCTACACACTGATTCTTCTTATGTTTGCATTCAACCCATTCCGAATCAGCTAGTGGTGAGGAGTCACTTCCTTCAAAAAGGGCTGTGAATGGGATACATTCTAGAAAGGGTAGTATGGACTGGGTGAGTGCTCCCAATGTCTAGATAACAAGTTTATACAAATTAATTAAAATTATTGTATTCTGTATGGACATATATCAAGATGCCCGAAGGGCTAGCTCTTCTTCACTTCTCTTTCAGATCAATATAAGTCAGGAAATAGATAACCAGCTTGCAAATGACAATGTTGAGGACATAATTTGAGATTTCAGTCTCCTGTAATGGAAATGTATCTTTTAATGTTTATTAATTTTTGAGAGAGAGAGAGAGCGAGCAGCGGAGAGGCAGAGAGAGAGGGAGACAGAGGATCCAAAGCAGGCTCCAGACTTTGGGCTGACAGTAGAGAACCCAATGCGGGGCTTAAACCCAGGAGCCATGAAATCGTGTCATGAACCAAAGTTGGATGCTTAACCAATTGAGCCACCCAGATGCCCCCAGGATTATACATTTCTAATATGTTTCTGTTTAACACTCTTTCCCCTCAAATATGAAGTGAAAAGTTGCTTATAGATTACATTAATAGTGATAAGAATGCATGTGGTTTTGCTAGAAAATGTCAAGATTTACAAAACATCATGCATTTGTGTCCTACTGACCTTCTCAGAATATATTTTAAGAGACAGTTGGGTAATTGAAATCTTAGTCAATATTTGGTTGCCCTGTTTTTCTACAGTTTTAATTTCCTTTTCTGGTTAATTTTTTCTCCAAAGTTACAATATTCAGTTTATTTTCCTTACTTGAAAGAAAAGTATGTTATTACTTTTGATCAATTCAAAGTTAGTTTTTGCAAAAATTATATTTCTGATAGATCTTTGCTGCTAGAGATTTAAACAGGGCATATCTGATCCACTACTGGAAAGAAAATTCCTAATGAATTCAAGGAAGATGAAGAAAAGTTAACAACACAGTGAATAAAATTATATTTCTCTGTTTCCTTTTGACATATTATCTTGGCTTTCATACTGTAGTAGTGGAAAGTTTGGTGTGACTTTTATCTTAATTTCCTTAACATCTTATATTATCATCATGTGTAAAACTTTCCATTGAACGTTTTAGGGTTTTCAAGGTGTAGTTACTACCACATAAAAATGTCATGTTATTTATTTCTAACCAGCTTGATTTGTTCCTCAAAAGCTCATCCTCTGAGTTGGGGTAGGGAAGATGAGCAAGATCTTTCAGTTAACTAATCTCCGGTCAGGAGAGGTTATCTGCAGCCTATCTCTGTGAACTCCATTCTAGGCACGGAAATAGTTCGGCCTCATATTGGAAACTGTGCACACTGAGTGTCTCCTGGTTGTGTAGTGCTGCTCATGTTACTTGGTGCATGTGTGGCAGTGAACACCAAGGTACATGTCAACTATTAAGAATGGGCTTTTTTTTTTTTTTAAAGTGAGCAACTGATTGACAGATTAACTTCATTCATTTATTGGGCAAATGTTTAACAAGTATTTATTGAATACCTATGTACAAGCACTAAGCCCTCTGCTAGATATGGGGATAAATAAATCAATAATAATCCAGGCCCTGCTTAAGCTCAGTGGGGAAGACTGTTACTCGGATTACTTTCATGTGAAGGCCATGGAACTGTGAGAGGGAAAGAAGAAACGCGTAACTGAGGCTGGGGATCGAAGAATGCCTGTATGTGGAGACAACATTTAGGCAAAGAAATGACTTAAGCAGGAGTTAGGCAAGATGCTAGTGAAGTGGGAAAGACAGTTTCCTATCTGGGGAACCGAAAACCAGAATATCTGGCCACTAGAAGACTTTGGATAAAGTGGCTCAAGGCAAGACTGGGCTGTAGAAGAAAAGTCATAGTAACCTGAGCTCATAATCCACATAAACAGTGTGGGGCTTGATCTCCAGGACAGTGGACAACAGTTCATGTGTTCTGACTCAGGGGTGGCATGATGTCATTTATTTTCAAAATAACACTGGAATGGGATAGAGAAAATCAGCAGGGATAGTGGGGTAAAGTGACTTTGGAATATAGTACGGCAATGGAAGTAAGGGAAGTGGATTGTCTGAAGACCCCTCCAAGAGTCCATTCAGTCTGTGAGCAAATTCTTATATTGATGACAGAAACAAAACCCATGAATGGGATTAAAGCATTTGGGTGCATTGTAGAGCCTTTTGATGAGATGGGAAAGACTGAAGGAAGAGGGTGCTATGGACTGGATTGAGCCCCCTTGAGTTTGTTTGTTGAAATGCTAGCCTCTAGTGTGACTGTATAAGGAGAGCAGGCCTTTAGCAGTAGTAAAGTGTAGTAGTAGTAAAAATGTGAGGCCATAATGGGCGGGCCTAGATCCCTTATAAGAAGAGGAAGAGACATCAAAGTTCTCTCCTACTGTGCCCCATGAAGACATAGCAAGTCAGTGGCCATTGGCAGGCCAGGAAGAAACCAAATTGGTTGAGTCTTGATCTTGGACTTCTAAGCCTCTGTGACAGGTAAATGGCTGTTGTTTACACCCCTCAACCTATAGTACTTTTGTCATAGCACAGCTAGCTGACTATGACATGGGGCTTTGAAGGATGCTTATAGATTGAGATGGATGTGGGCTAATTGATACAGTGGGAGTGGAGCTCAGAGTAAGATATAAGCCACAGATCAGAATTGTGACATCATTGTCATTTATAACAATTTGATGTCACAGATATAAATGAGATCATCCAATGCTAGTATATAGATGAAGAGTATGAACCAAATCATGAGTCCCTCTTATATACAGAATTTGGTGAAGGAGGTGTAGCCTCCAGCCAAATACGTTGAGAAGGAGTCCCCAAAAACCTGAGAGGCTGGTTATCAGGACTTGATGGTATTAGTTAGGGAAGCCAAGAAAAGAATGTATTAAAGCAGAAAAGTAGTAGTCAGTTATGGTGAATATTGCTGAAAGGTTAAATAAGAGGAAGATAAAGAGGCTACCATCAGATTTGACAACGGAAAAATCATTGGTGACCACTAGGAAAACTGTTTTGGTGTAACATTTAAGTGAATCAAAGTAAAGGAGTAGAGGCACCCTGCATAGATGTGTGTGTGTGTGTGTGTGTGTGTGTGTGTGTGTGTGTGTGTGTGATATTTAACTCTGAAGGAAGTAGAGTAATAAGAGGGTAATTTAATGTGCATTAATGACTCCCCTAGGATGAGTCAAGTGGTTGCTCCTTTGGCAACTACTGAATATATCTCTATATTTAGTACCCTAAAAATTATATAACAGAATATTTCACTATCATCTCTTATGGAAAAATTACTTTTGATATCATTATTTGGGGGTTAGGTTTTCAAGGAAGCACCTCCACTGTTACGGTGTTAAGTTGTCTGCAGTTCTATTTCTTTGAAAATGGAATCCTTTTATTTCCCTTCTTCAGTCAGGAAGTAGCTTTGTGCTCCTGAATCCTGGCTGCTTTGGTTGGGTCCTTGTACTTACTCTTCCAGAACTTTGGAGCAGACTTTCTTCCTCTCCAGTCCATTGCTTATTTCCTGCTTTCAGAATTTCCTACATGAATCTTGGTCCATCTTCACTGAATTCTTTCTGCATATTTTTACACCTCCATGACGACAACTTGACTTTCTGGATCATGTTCCATCACCTGGGGTTTTGGCTTCCTTTGGACACCTGCTCTGATTTTCCTTCATCATGGCATCCAGCCTGCTCATGAGTTATACACACAATGGGTTGAGTTCTTTAAGCCTAGGATCTTTCCTGTAAAGGTTGCTGTGAATACTCAATTAAATAGTGGCTATTAATGGTGGCTATAATTATGCCCAGTAGTGATCTAAATATATTATTTAGCTAACTTTATTTTCCTTCTCAGATTTATGATTTAGTTTTTGTTATTAAGTCACCTGGAGTCTAAATAACAAAAAGGTGATCTTTAAATCTTTCTCACTCTTCATTTTAGAAATTAATAAACTTTTAGGACATTCGTGAGTTTGAGCCCCACATCAGGCTCTGTGCCAAAAGCTTAGAGCCTAGAGTCTACTTCAGATTCTGTGGCTCTCTCTCTGCACCTCTCCCACTTGCCCTCTCTCTTTCTCTCTGTTTCTCTCTTTATCAAAAATAAACATTAATTTTTTTCAAAAGAGAAATTAACAAAGTTTAAACAAGCTGTAACACTATTTTAAATGGCAGTCTGTCCTGATTGTTTTGTGACATACCTCTTTTTTGCAAATAGGAGATTAAAAACTTCATAAATGGCTCATTGGTCATTAATCTATTTACCAATTCGGGTTTCTAGTAGAATTGCATTCTATAAAGTATAGAAGAACACAGATGAAAGAAGAGTAAGGGATGGTATCAAGAAAGTGAGAAACAGGGGCACCTGGGTGGCTCTGATGGTTAAGCGTCCTACTTCGGCTCAGGTCATGATCTCGCGGTGTGTGAGTTCGAGCTCCACATTAGGCTCTGTGCTAGCAGCTCAGAGCCTGGAACCTGCTTCAAATTCTGTGTCTCCCTCTCTCTCCGCCCCTCCCCTGCTTGTGCTCTGTCTCTCACTGACTGCCAATAATAAATAAATGTTAAAAAATTAATTAAAAATAGTGAGAAACAATGTCAGATTTACCAGTACATTTTTCTTCCTACCCCAGAGTTTACCTCATTCTAGTATCAATTAAATGTTAGGCAAGCTGTGTCCAGCAGAAACATAAAAAGCCATACATGTAATCAAAGAAAACATTTTTTTCACATATATAATTTCACCTGTATAATTTAAAATTTTCTCCTAGTGACATTTACTTTAATAATTCATCCTTATTCATTTTTTAATTAGTTTCTCAGCTTTACTGATATAATTGATATATCATGCAATTCACCCATTTAAAACTTACAATTCTGTAGTTTTTAGTATATTCAAAGAATTGTGCAATAATCACCAGAAACACTTTTGGAATATTTGCATCATTCGCAAAATAAACACTGGCACAATTATCTTTCACTTGCCGTTTTGTCCAGCCGCCTCCCCTGGCCCTTAGAAGTCACGAATCTACTTTCTGTCTCCATAGATCTGGCTATTCTGGACACTGTCTTTGGTTGTCACTCACAGGGTGTAGCGTTTTGAATACGGCTACTTTCATTCAACACAATGCATTTGAGATTCAAGGGTGTTGTAATCTGCTAACAGTAGTTCATTCCTTTTTATGCCATTTTGTGGCTATATCATAGTTATTCATTTATCTTTTGATGGAAAATTGGGTTACTTCCAGTTGGGGTTATTGTGGATAAAGTTGCTGCAGACATTCTCACACAGATTGCTGTGGACATAAGTTTTAATTTACCTTCGATAAATGTTTAGAGGTAAAATTGGTAGATCATAGGGCAAGTGTTATATTTAACACCATAAAGAATTGTCAAATTGTTTCCCAAATGGCTGTTCCTCATTGCTAGATGATCAGTGATTTTGTATTGTTGCTATCACCTAATATGGGGTCAATGTTGTTTTTTTATTTGCCAATTTAATAGGTGTGATGGTACAGACACATTTTAAAAGTTTAAGAAGATGAATTGATTTCTATAATATATTTTATTTAATTCCATGTATAAAACATTTTATCATTTCAACATGTAATAAATATAGCAACTACTAATATATTATTATTTTTAATAGAATTCTCAATGTTAGTCCTCACGCTAAACTTGGGAATTTGGTGTGTAGCATTTGTATCTCAGTGTAAATGCTAAATATTCACAATTAAAGTGAAGTAGAGTCCTATCAGAACGAAGTTCTGTTTAACTGAAAATATTTGATAATGCTTCAGTTTTTAAATTTAAATATATTGAAATTTAAAAAAATGAAAATGTAGTCTTTCAGGTACACTAGCCACATTTCAAGTGCCTCATACATACGTATGACTGGTGGCTAGGGCATAGGACAGCAGAGGCAGAGACATTCCTCATCCCCTGCCACCTACCATATTCGATTGCTTTCCCAGTCTCTGAACCATGGGGCACCCTAAGAGGTATAGACTTACTCAAAATTAAACCATATTTAGTGCAGCCATGTTGGATTAAGTGCCCCATTTTGGGGGTCCCATAGGGTACAGTGCTTAGACCTTTTAAAGTATCTGTCTCATTATGCTCTAATAGTGGATTTAATTTTTACTCTTCTTGATTTACTCCAAGTTCCTTCTGGACACAAACGTATGTCTTTATTTTATTTACCAGTAGATCCTTAGCACACAGAATAGCACCTAGCACACTGCAGCAGGTACTCAATAACTATGTGTTGAAAGAATAAAGAACAAATTAATGTGAAAATACTGTTGCACTGCTGCAATAACACTTGGTCAAAACAAACAGGTTCCTCTTGCGTGTATGGGACTCAGTCTGTTAGCACTCACATGAGGATGGTCTTATCTATATTCAGTGGTGAGACTGACATCTAGTTGAATTTTCACTTCCCATTGAATTTCATCAGTGCTAGGGAAACTCTTTTTCAAGCAGGTGCATCCAGCTCATAGAATCAGTTCATAGTCCAGATAAAGAAATGTTCTGAGTGAAAGCATGAGTCAACCTCAGAGGTGTTCTTTCCTGTCATTTGAGAACAGGAACTATGTCTCTACCAAACTCTCTTCAGGCTCAGGCTCAGTGGCAGAAGCAGAGTAAAGTGACGGTGTAGTCCCTACAAAGTGAAGACCTAAGAAGAGCACAGTGCAGAAGACCTAAGGATCAGGCCAATATTCATAGAAGAAGAGCAAGCTGAGAGAGGGCTGGGGCTGGAGAAGAGGGCAACACTGCTCAGAATCACAAAATAAGTACTGCACTGAAGAAGGAGAAAGGTTAAATAATGGGGGCAGAGGAGAGGAAAGGAAGGAGGAAATATAAAGCCCTCAGAAGACAGTTTTTGAAGATACGTAGTCCAAGCCAAAAGCATGAATTTTAAAGGGACGTTGAGGATCATGTGATGAAAGAATCTAGAACATAGGCAGATTTCTTATTTTTCTTGGGGCTCACAAGAGACCCCCTTGAGGCCATAATAGGCCTCAAGACAAAGGACATAAGGGATGAAAATGGATTGCCAGGGTGACTGAAATAAACAGAAGTAACAGGACATGCATAGACAACAGCATTAAACCTGTGCTTTAAAAGCCATCTTTATAGACTTGAATAGCACAGTTCATATGAAAGAGGTATCTGGGTACAGCTCACAATAATGCTTCCCCTGTGCTTGAATTTATGTCTTACCCAACCAGGGAGAGAGAGGGCAAGGCCTTAGAAAGAGAGAGAATGCTTAGGGTGACTATATTTATTGAAATTGCAAGCGGCTGCTAACTGAACAAAACACCAGGTAATAGACAAAATGGGGAACTGTCTCAGGTGACCAGGACTTACAATTACTGTGGATATATTATCCCTTACAGGCTGAATTGTGTCTCCCCAAAATTCACATATTAAAGCCTTAACCTCCAAAGTGACTGCATTTGAACATAGGATCTTGAAGGAGGCAGCTAAAAGTGGAATGAAGTCGTAAAGGTAGGGTCCTGAGGCTTCACCAAAAGGCAACACTGTGAACACCTGGGTGTTGGAATTCTGGCCTCCAGAACTGTGGGAAAATGTATTTCTATGTTTAAATCCACCTCACTTGTTTGGTATTCAGTGATGGCAACCTGAGATGACTAATATCACCACCAAGTCGAATCTTCATTTCTTTGACCAGAGTCACAAACTGGGTAGAACAGATGATCAGGCCAGTGTTTCTGGCTACTGCCCAGCATGTCCTCATTTTAGGTAGGGAAATAGCACTGAAGTGGTCCTGGGGCTGAAGATCAGTTTCTGAATCAAGTGTTCTTTTTTTTGTCTAGCTGGTCTTCTTCTTTGGAAAAAAAAAAAATAAAGAAAGAAAGAAAGGAAAGGGAAAGGGAAAGGGAAGGGTCAGACTTAATCAGATAGTCAAAGGATGGAACCATGGTTATTCAGTCCAAAATGTGTTCCAGAAAAAGTCAGGAATTAAAAGGTAGAGTATAGAAGGAGCCAGAGGTAAAGAGCTGTGACTTTGTTTAAGCAGAAGGCCACCTATTTGGAAAAGGCACATGTTTCTGTTTGAGTAATGACACTAGTAATCCCTCTCACATGTGTTATGTGTACTGAGTGTACTAAGCACCTTAGTATGTGGAAGGGATGCAAAATGTGTAAGATCTCCTCCCTATGGTTATATAGGATATATGTGTATGACAGAATATTATAGAGTTACTTAAACGGTGTCTTGGTCTGGGAAAATGTTCGTGATGATGTTAAATATATTTAAAAAGTAAGCTTCAGACCAGTTTGTATCCTAATTTAATTATGGAAACATCTATAGAAATCTCAATGTTATAAATGCATATGCATGCATTTCTGGTAGCATACACATGACCTGGTAATAATTACATCTGGAGAGTAGATTTGGGGGTACAAGTAGGAGGGAAGGAGGGAGTTAATTTCACTAAATATGGATTATAGTTGGTCTAGGAGATGTTAATGAATTCGCATTTGAGTTACAGGAGAGATGAGTAAAAATAAGTGCAGTAAAGCACTCTAAGTGCTAAAACAGAAATATGCATAGGGGTAAGCAAGGATATGAGAAAGGGAGTGTTCAGTTTTGTATGAAATGGTCAGAAATGACTTTTCCAGGGGAAGTGGTGCATAAGCTAAGTTTTGAAAACTGGGAAATTAAAAGAGTGAGCAGGGAATCTGCGTCTTGAGGAGAGAGAAGCTGGGCTAGGAAACACTGAGCATTTACAAATCGGCATGTGGTCCTCCAGACCCACTCCAGACAGCTGGACATATGGGGGACAGTGCAGGGAGGTATGGGTATGGCTAAGGCTGGTGAGGGAGGTAGTAATGGTCATATCTAAAATTTAATGAATAATGTTGAGAGGTAAATATTGTCCTAAGAACTTTGTCGTTACAGCGGGCAGTAAGGAAGTTGAGACCAACTTTGGGTAAAGGTTGAGTGGACTACAATATCAAATAGTAGTACATCAAGAATCAGTCCTTACAGGCCTGTACAGAGTTCTCTGCTTCAACAATTATGAGGTCACTGTTACCTCTCTCACAGTGTTTCAGGAATTGAAGACTGACATGCATTCTGGCCAATGGTAGTAAATGAGATGGCTGTCAGGCAGTTGATTACCTTGGGAGCTCAGGTCTCATGTAGATTGGGACACAGGGGTACATGATTCAACTGCCTTTGTATCATGTGTAGACTGGAAATTCCTTAGTGACCATTATCTGCCAGTGAAGAAAATAGTCCAGAGGAAGTGACAGGGAAGGACATTGGCCTTCATCTGGAACCTCCAAAGCCTGTGGTGGCTGGGTCTTCTACACCTTCACGATGTTTAACCAGAGAGGCCTGGAGAATTTGGGGCAGAGGAACCAGATGGCTGAGGGAGGCCAAAGGCAGTCTGGGTCAAACAGCCATTGAATGAAATAGTTCCTTTTTTGAGAGTTTTATAACTTCTTCCCAGTAAGATTTCTGGGGATGGGCATCTAAACATATCCCCATCTGATTCTACCCAGATCTGTTCCCCATAAATAAATCCTTGTGCCTTAATTAAAATGTCCCACTGAATTCACTTTTGCTTTAAGGTTGGAAACTAGGCTTTCATTGTTCCATACTCTTACTTAATGTACACAAAAATTCCTTGCTGAGGGGACACTGTAATGATACCAAAATTTGTCAACAGAATAAAAGTTGTCTGCAAATACCAAACAATAAATCCCCAAAACTAGTGTTAGTCATCAGGCCCACTTGGACTCGATTGTTGGCTTTTCTGCTTGGCTAGATTATAAGACTTCAAGCCTCCACTGCTCTTCCACAAATGGGGAAGAATGTGTGACCTACCTCCTGAATTTTATTTGGAGGTTCAGCTGAGAAAGGGCATTGAAAGTCCTTCGCATAACATTATGCAGAAAGTAAGAACCTTTAAAAGAGCTGTATCTCATCACTTTTATTTTAAGAATCCATCACTTCATAATTTTATCTGACAAGTTTTGCTTGCAAATGAACTCAATGTAATTTATTTTCAAGAGTGTAGTTAATGAGTCTCAGGTTTTAATACATATTACTCATGGTAAGTCGTCTAAAATTCTTGGGGCTCTTAAGATATACTGTTTTAAAATCTGATAACAAGGCACTGACTGTGTATAAGAACCTATTTTTTGTGACTCTGTACTTAAAGTGTAGTGAATTTATGTATTACCTGTCTTATACCTTAAATGTATGTGAAATGTCCTCCTTTAATGATTTGAGTAGTGTGGTATAGCAGAAAATGTGATTTTTGCTTTGAGGGTACAGATCTGATTCCTGGAAGCATTACTGATTACTTCTGTGGCTTCATCCAAGATATTTTAAATTCAAACTGGGAAACACTGAGCAATCATTACATACCAGTTCATGTCCAATTTGATTCCTACAATACCTCCCTGAAAGAAGTACTAATAATTCCATTTCATGAGTGAAGTCTATGAGGGAGACATTCCATCAATTGTTAAACATCACAAGTAGGGAGTAGAGTTAGGATTTGAACCCAGGTCTGTGAACACTCTACCGTTTCTACTATGCACTGTCAGTAAAATAAGGTTAAAGAAACTCACTTCGCACAGGTATTATGAACACCGGTTTTAAATAACAGAAATGCAGCTGAGTAAATCTGAAGATCTAATTGACTTTATTGAACAATTCATGAATCAGACAGCATCCCACTCAGCAAATAATGAGGAGCACCTTCAAGCTTCCAGAAAAGAAGAGGGTTTTTAAGGTCAGAGAAGGAAAGGAGACAAGGAAAGTATCAGCACAGAAAGCATTGTTTGAGGCAGGGTTGTCCTCCTAAGGGGAACCCAAGGGTCTTTCCTTGGATTTCCTCCTAGTGCTGAGCAGGAAGTTCTAGGCTAGCTGGTTGAAGGTCATGTTCCTGGGGGGCTGGACCACAGGAAACCACAGGAAACTTGGGTGTTAAATCTTGGTTTGTTCATGTGGGTCCCTAACATGAGTGACTCCATTTGGGGGCTGAGGTTATATTTTTATTTGTTTGTTTTATGTTTATTTAGGGAGAAAGAGAAAGCAAGGGAGGGACAGAGAGAGCAGAAGAGAGAATCTGAGCCTCGCAGGAGCCCTAATGTGTAGTTTTCTTTTTTACGCTAGTGATAATGCATTTCACAGGGTAAACTGTAAATGTAGCAATTTTTGAATTCTCACTTCTGAGAATCACAGTAATCTGAAATGGGGGAAAAAAACTAGTATATTGGAATCCACAAAATACTCCTAGGTTCCAGATATACCTGACAATAAATTGCATAATGTGGACAGACTCAGTCCCGAGAATGTCATATATACTGAAAGCATCAAGCGTTTAATAAAGAAAAATAGGTCAGTGCTCTCTTATCTTAGGTTTTGACAACTAGTGAGCAGAGTCCAATGGTAAATTTCTGTCTGATAGCGCATTTTACCTACTGCTCGTTTTGTGTGAAATAAGGAAGAAGGGACAGTTCTGTTGGAATTTTTAATCATGCCTTCTATGTATTCTCATGCCTTTCTTATTCAAAAAAAGAAAAGTATGTTCACACTGTTTTCTTCTCTACTTTCCCACCCCTCATACTGGACATTTGATTCTTCATGTTTTCCTCTATGCCCTTACCATGTTGACTTCGGGTAAAACTTATCAAGTATTTTACATGAAAGTGAAAACCAACACCATTTGCAAATACCCCAAATTATGCCAAATAAGTCGGCAGTTCGCTATATGTATTTTATTTTTTAATTTCTTATTTATTTTTTTCATGTTTGTTTATTTTGAGAGAAAGAAGGAGCCAAAATAGGGGAAGGGCAGAGAGAGAGAATCCCGAGCAGGCTCCATGCCTTCAGCACAGAGTCTGAAGTGAGGCTCAAACTCATGAACCATGAGATCATGACCTGAGCTTAAATTAAGAGTCCACCACTCAACCCACCGAGCCACCAGGCGCTCCTGTCGTGAATACTTTAAGTGCCATGTAACTATTAGCATTGTTGTTTGTTCAACTTCAGAAATAGAAAAATGGCCACATCATTATATTTTACTTTACATGAAAATAATTCAAAGAACTGGTAAGTAGTGAGCTTTCCACCAAACCCTGTCAAGTCCTTAGGTTCAATCAATGCTAAATTATCCAGACTAATAGAGAGTAGAGGTGGTGTGGGACAGTGACAGGGTCTGCTCCCGTTCCCCCGGGGAGTGGCTTCCACTGCCCATACATTTAGCATCATGTCCATGTAACCACCCCTGACCACAGCCTGGGCCTCCCCTGGGGAGTGGGCTTCCCCTGTCCATACATTTGTCATCATGTCCATGTAACCACTCCCGACCACAGCCTGGGCCTCCCACAGATTTCCTGAAGAGCCAAAGAAAAAACGAGTGTTTCGTGTTATCCAAGGAGCAAACATAAGCCCAGTTCAGCTCGTGTATAATTTTGGATTTAGTGTCCCCCAGCAATCAGAGATTGCTCCTTAACATGCGCCTAGTAGGTGAATAAGCAGTTAGGACATCTGATGAGGGTTAAGACAGAGGATGTGCTTACCATCCCAAAGTGTAGATATGTTGGAATTTTCAAAGTGCACTTTATGTCTTACTCCCCTCCTCTGCCAGAAGTCAGCAACTCAGCTTATTTCCATTCTATAATTAATTAATCATTGAAATAGCCACAGTAAGCTCTTTTCTGTATTCGATTTTGATTTTGTTTTTATACATATGTACATATTTTGGAAAATCAGATAAAATGTTAAGTATTTGTCTAACACATTCTAAATTAGCATATTCTCCCCTTCTTTCTCTCTCTTCCTTTTTTCCTCCCTTATTTTCTTTTACTGCTTTCCCCTCTCTCTTTCCTTCTATTTCTTCCTTTTTACCCTTTCTGCTTTTCTATCTTCCTATCAACATTTTATTATGTGTGTTATTTTGTACTAAATGATTATACTAGTTATTTTCTACTAAAGTATTGACCAAGATCTTATCCAAGGATTCTTAATCCAGCTGACCAACTGGCCATTTAGCCTACTCAGGAAAAGCTAATCAAGGAAACCCTATTTTTAAAAATATTTGTTTATTTTTGAGAGAGAGAGACAGAGTGTGAGTGGGGGGAGGGGCAGAGAGAGGGAGACACAGAACCTGAAGCAGGCTCCAGGCTCTGAGCTGTGAGCACTGAGCCCAATGTGGGGCTCAAACCCATGAACTGTGAGATCATGATCTGAACTGAAGTTGAATGCTCAACCAACTAAGCCGCCCAGGCTCCTCAAAATGATATTTTAAAAATATTAGATACTAAATATTTGAAAAACATTGGTGTGCTGCTACCATACATTGAAGAAAATAAATAATACCTCAAGTCTTTTTCTCCACTGTAATGTAGATTTGTGGCCATACTTGAGAAAGCAGGACATCTTTAGAGTCATGATCTTCTTCAAATTATAAGATTTTTGTTAAGGAAATTAAGCAGAGAAAATGACCTTTCTCACAAAGCTTGTGGGAGACAGACAGGAAGAGGCTTTTATTTCCCTATTACTTTCATCATGGAGTTGCTAACATTGAAATGCTGTACGTATTTTTCTCTATTCAAGCTGTGCTTCAAGCAGTGTTCATCTCCTCTTTTCTGCATCACTAGTCCTACAGGTGATAAGTTCATGACTACAACTTTTATTGCAAAGTACACTCTTAAATGAAATTCAGGGCAAATGAGCTAAAGCCAGGATGCCATTGGTTTACCAGGGCCAATCTTCTCCCAAAATTCAAGAGCTACTTGTCTTTGTAATTGCCAGTGTAGGGACACAACTTTCCTCACTTAGAAGCACTCACACAGTACTAGATCATTGTCAGGCAGGACAGCATATGAATCTTAAGTTACCATAGGTCGATATTCACTGTGAAATTTGCTCTATAGTTATTTGGAGGACCAAGTAGGAAGTAAATCCTGGATTTTTCTTGATTCAAGTAAGGGCCATAAAGAAGATTCCAATGTTAGTGTTCTTTTTGCAAGGACCAATATACTTTAATTTTAAAATGAATACTCCATTTAAATATGAATAAATTCATAGATTTTGATCATTGGTTTGGATTTTTTGCCCCTAGTGCTAAGCAGTTTTCAGAGGTGGTCATATTATGATTGGCAAGGGGACAAATGTCAAATAGAACAATGAAGCATTGACCTCTCAGTAAACACAGTTTGATAGGGAAGATGAGTGCCACCCCTTGTATGCTTAATGTGAAATATATAATTGTGAGCTTTAGAAGATCCAGTGCTTTCAGGATGGTGAATGATCTTCCTTTTTCTTTGTTTTTGTTCCCTATGATGAAGCTGGAGTTGAAAATGGTAACTTTGGAAAAATTACCTAAGCCTTTCTTCAGGTGGATTATAGACAGGTATTTAAGTCTCTTGCTTGAAAATGAGATGTAAAACAATATAAAACAGAAAGAGGATGCAATCCAAAAGAATTTAACACAGCTAATCAAGTACATCCTGGCCTTTTTCAACTCAGGAAAGAAATAGAGTTTAATAGATTAAAATAAGTTAGAAGAAACTGTTTAATTAAGCTAGACTGAGACCAGTTAATTGAGCAACACTTAATAGCATCTTTGTTCGTGGGCAACCTTGATTCTAACTGTTTGAATGTTGGCTAAGTAGCATCCAAATATTGGCATTTTAAAAATAGACATTATTAAATTCAGATTGGTTTAATTAGTATGTAATCACATAATATTTAACAACTTTCATTCATACCATTTTTAAAACTCTGTTTCATATAATTTGACATCAATAGCAAGACTCTATTATTTTATGAACCACTAAGTAAAACAAAAATTTTGCCAAATAAAATATCACACAAAGAAAATTTTGCATGATGCATGAATTATTGGCACAGACTCTTAATGCTTGGAAATTACTTTCCTCTGCTCTAAGGATCTTGGTGGTTTCCTCCATATTTCACCGTGATGCCTAATATGTTTGACACAGTTTTTCATGTTTCTCACCAGCAGAATGTACCACAGCTTCATCTACTCACAGATACCTTCTTTTCTTCTATCCTGTATAGCATTGGTCATTGTTTTGAAAGAAAATGTGGAATTGTGGCTATTCTCCGAACAATGGATATTGGCTTCACTCATTTCCCATGTCATTTTGAATAAAGAGAAGCTTTTATATTTTTATGAAGAAACACCATGTGATCTTTTAATACATTTTAAGTAAAACTCAATACAGATAGTATTGACTATGTTTGTAACTCTAGAAATGTGGGTAGTTGTGACCTAGCCCATCCTTGTTTGAAAATAAAGCAATGGCATGACTGCTTCCTGGTCCAAAAGAGCTGATAGCATCATGGATTTTAAGATGGATCCTAGGCACCCCTGGGTGTCTCAGCAGGTTAAACATCTGAGTTTGGCTCAGGTCATGATCTCATGGTTTGTGAGTTCTAAAGTCATGTGGGGCTCTGTACTGACAGCACAGAGCCTGCTTTGGATTTTCTCTCTCCCTCTGTCTCTGCCTCTCCCTCATTCACACTTTCTCTCTCTCTCAAAATAAATAAATAAATAAATAAACTTAGGAAGATGTATCCTTGTTTCAGAGATTTTAAAATGTACCAAAAAATTTGTTTTAGAATCAATGGAAAGAGTACTTACTTACTTAATGACTGTATATCTTCACATAAGAAAAATATAGTCATCTATAACTATATAATAAGTACTCTGAGAGCTTAGATGTATGAAGGAGAAGACCCTAAGAAAGTATTCCAAGCCACCAGGGAGTTGAGTGCTTGAAAGCAGAGTGCGCCACAGGAAGTGAACAAGTTCTAGAAAGCTTCCTGCAAATTCAAACCTGTAAAGATATGTCAATATAAAGGGACAGTAATCTATAAAACAGAGTGCTGGTACTTTGCTAAGAGTATTAGGGTGAAAATAGTAGGGTTGAGAGAGGGAAACTAAGGGACGCAGTGTCAGGAATTACGTGTTATCAATTACTGGAAAATAAATAACAGGACTAAGGAATAAGTTAAGTCCCCTGAAGAGCATAATCTGAGTCAGATGTTAGCAGACTTTTTCTTTAAATGCCAGGCGGTAAATATTTTAGGCTTTGTTGGCCACGTACATTCTCTGTTATATATTCTTGTTTGTTTTATTTTTGACCACTTTCAGAAAACATTAAAACCCTTCTGGGCTTAGGGCCCCACAGTGAGATGGCTGGCAAGATCTGTCTGTCAGGCCTCAGTCTACAGACCCAGGTTTATCAGTGGTTGTCAAATCTTAGCGTGCACCTGCATCATATGGAGGATTTTCAAAAACCGACTGTCATCCTCAGAGTTTTGGATTCCGAAGGTCTGGGATAGAACTGGAGACTATGCATTTCTAACATGTTTCTAGTTAATGCCAATGCTGCAGATCCAGGAACCTACTTGGAAAATTATTGGTGTGGTGGTAACAAGTGGCTTGGGAGCAGAACTTTTAGATTTACATCCTCACCCTTTCACTCACCACCATAAGAACTTGGGCAACTTACTGAACTTTATTAAAATCTTAGCTTCCTCAGCTGTAGAATAGACAGTGCCTCCTTTACTGGGTTTCTGTGAAGCTTATTTTATTTTTTATTAATTGTTTTTAAAAAACCCAGTATATTTAATGTACAGTGTTGTATTAGTATCATATTAGTCCGTGAACAATATAATAATTGAACAATTCTATAACATCACTCAGTGATCATCATAAGTGTGCTCTTAAGCTCCTTCACCTCTTTCATCCATCCCCCCACCTACCTCTCCTCTGGTGACCATCAGTTTGTTCTCTATAGTTAAGACTCTGTTTTTTGGTTTGTCTCTTTCTCTTTCTCTCTCAATTCCCTTTGCCCAATTGTTTAGTTTCTTAAATCCCATGTATGAGTGAAAGCATGTTGTATTTGTCTTTCTCTGACTTATTTCACTTAGCATTATACTCTCTAGCTCCATCCATGTCATTCCAAATGGCAGGATTTTGTTCTTTTTTATGGCTAAGTAATAATCTATTATGTGCGTGTATGTATGTGTGTGAGTGTGTATATATATACCATTTCTTATGTATATATATGCCATTTCTTCTTTATCCATTCATCAGCTGATGGATACTTGGACTACTTCCATGATTTGTCTACTGTAAATAATGCTTTAATAAATGTCAGGTGCATGTATCCCTTTGAATCAATGTTCTCATATTTTTGAGGTATGGGCTTTTGTGAAATTTAAATAAGGTAATATTTGTAGAGCATTTAGCACAATGCTTCACACAGAGTACTTGCTACATAAATTTTTTTAAATTATTAATCCTATCAGGTGGGAAACCATGTTGAGGGAGCCCAACATGGAATTAAAAGAGAAGTTACAGTCCTTTACCCTACATAGATTTATCTGAAGTGAGGAAAAATATAAGTGATGAAATTTAAAAGAAGGACCAGAGGCACCTGGGTGGCTCATTCTGTTGAGCATCTGATTCTTGGTTTTGGCTCAGGTCATGTTCTGGTTTGTGAGACTCGCATAGGGCTCTGTGCTGACAGGGTGGAGCGTGCTTGAGATTCTCTGTCTCCTTCTCTGTGCCCCACCCCTCTCAAAAATAAATAAATAAATATTAAAAAAAAAGATGTCCCAACAGGAAGTAGGGATGCGGGGATTTCTGGAAAAGATACTAGATTCTTTCACGTGTGAAAAGGTATGGCATTTTCCTGATGGTGAATTCATGAAATAAATGGCTATATTTGTAGTCCATGATTGAATGTTGTAATGACCTGTGTGCAGGATGTTGAAGAAATATCACAGCTGAGAGGTTCTTGTGCAATAGAAACATGGAACTCATTTCTCATGGTGGCACATGCAGTTAAGCAGCTGCTGATACTTTGTTGTCCTAATACTCCACCTGCTCAGACGGTGCTTGAACAGTGTCTCCGCTCCCTGGTGCAACTGCTAGAGAGTTGTGACCACTCCTGCTGGCTCTGTTCGGAGTGCATTCCTGTCGTGCAGTAATGCCAGCAAAGGAGTACACAGCTCAGCTGTCAAAGGCACCTTTGAGAGTTGGTCGAAGCTGGTCTACCTCCAGCAAGACACAGATAAAAGGAGTGGGTTTCTCATGTTCAGGAGCTGGCCTCTCCTCTAGTGTGCCTGGCACGTAAGATGTGCTCACCACAAACAATGAGGATGAACAAAATGCTTTTAGCACCCAATGAATGGCACCCGTTTGGCAGATCACCATTAAAAACATTTATAGTAAAGACAGTGAATCCACTTGTCTGTGCCTTAGGCTGTATGTGTCACATGAGTGAGCATCTTCTGAGACCAGCATCCTCAAATCCAGGCAATGATGTGGGGATAAAGGACCCCAGGTGCTGGGTCACATAATCCTAGACACGCATTATGGATATACAGGAAGATCTTGGCAAATTACTGAACTTCTCTAAGCATTGGTTTGTTCTGCATCACTGTCTGTTTCATGCTTGACTCTTGCTTTTGTAAAAGCCATCACCCAGAGTACATGTCTGAAAAGTAAATCCTATCATTTCATTGCCCATTTACAACCGTACTGTGGCTCCCATGATGCTTGGAATCTTATATTAACTTCTTATCGAGACCTGCAACGTCGGCTCACATGGGAGCAGGCCCCGATGTAGGCCCTCCTGCAGAGCCTCTGAAGCAGTTACTGTTTCTTAACAAGATGTCCAGATAATTCTTATGCACATTAAGGTTTGAAAGGCATTGGCTTAGGGGCGCCTGGGTGGCTCAGTCAGTTAAGCATCTGACTTCAGCTCAGGTCATGATCTCATGGTTCCTGGGTTCAAGCCCCACGTTGGACTCTGCGCTGACAGCTCGGAGTCTGGAGCTGCTTCAGATTCTGTGTCTCCCTCTCTCTCTGCCCCTTCCAAGCTCACACTGTGTCCTTCTCTCTCAAAAATAAATAAACACTAAAAAATTACAAAAAATAAAAGCACTGGTTTATAAGGCCCTCCTAATCACCCCATGAGTCTCTAACTTTACACCCTGAACTCCAGATACTTAGTCCTAGAATACCGGAAGCACACGGCCTTTGCCCTCTCCCTGTGAGTAGCTCATGACCAGGACCTCCTTCTCATTTGAATTTGAGCTTAAAATGTGCTTTCTCAGAAATATTATTCCTTTTATTTTTCTCATCATGTGACTCTACCCACTATAAGAACTGTTGAGGCTGGAAGCTTATCTATCTTGTTCATTGCTCTATCCCTAATATATAGTACCTAATATATTGTATATGGTGGTTAAGTAAGTTTGAATACATGAAAAAATGGTACTAACCTCCCAGGATTACACTGGGGATTAAAGTACATGAGTACATAGTGGGTACTTACTTTACCTATTTAGTTGCAATGTCTTCACTTTTTCCTCCCTCCTTTGTATGCCCAGTATTCATTTGCACCTGTGTTGTACAGGCCATGTCTGTAGTCATCCAAAACATCCCATATCAAGATCTTAAGAGAGGGTCCAATAATTGTGTCACTGTTTTTGACTTCTCTGAGCATCTGTTTCCTCTGACTCAATCCCTAACAAATTTCTCCAATAAAAGGGTCAGAAGCACCTTTAGGAAAAGTAATAATGAAAGACAGAATAGAGGTGCTTACTCTCACAGATACTAAGACATAGCTGTAGCTGTTGCCTGAGTCACGATGGTCCTAGGCCTTAGGGAAGGATCATCTGAGCAGGAATGTGCAGTATAACTGACCATTTACAGGTAGCAAATGTTGAGTGCTGATATTTTGAACCTGTGTAGTTTATTCCTTTACTTTTTCTGAAGTTTGGTTGCCAGAATGTGGAACACAGTGTGTGGTAAACATAGCCAATTATCTAGCCATGATATCTGAAAGACTTCACTTTCAGTACAGTTGACAACATCAGGGAAATGCTGGAGGGTTAGAGTTGTGGGGGTGAGTACAGCCAGAATATCTGTGAAACTTTGGGGAGTCAGTGGAGGGATGTGTCAGTGAGAAACAGTTTGCAGGTTTCTTTGTGGGAGTAAGGCCACGGTGTTTAGAGAAATACAGATAGATGTGGGACTTGTCTAGTCATGAAGTAAAACAATGCTAAATACTATTATTTAGTAACTTGGAATATTAGTCCTTCTGGTTCTTGGTACTCTCATCTGCAAGAGGTAGAAAATATTAGTACCCCACTCACACGGTTGTAAGGAAGAGAAGAGACCTGTGTGTGAGCTCCACAGCGCACATGCAGGTACAGCACCTGGCAGATGGCAGTCGATCAGTATGCAGTAGCAGTTATCATCGTTACTGGGAATCAGAGAGCAGACTAACAAAGCAACATTATTGCTCCCTCCCTGTCACAGATATATGCAAACACCTTTCCAATGCCCCACTTGCCCTCTCCTGTGCTCTCATGTCTTCCTCTGTCCCTTTACATCGACCTTCTATCTCTGGACAGAACTTCTGCAGTGACTGGATGGATGAGTCAGAAACACAGATTGAAACGGGCAGAAAGTACAAGGGGATAAAAAATCAAACAGGCTCCCTTTTGTGCCTTATCGAGATGATAAAACCTAAGAATTCATTCCTGGGCCCAGGAATGAATATATATAATTGGCTGTTTCAGGAAGTAAGCACTACCAGGAAGAGTTGGGGAACATCTCTAAAAGCAGAGAAAGTGAAACATAAGGCTAAGCGGAACAGTTTCATATACACTGGCATCATTAACGGCAAGAGCAATTCCTCCTCGGCCTGATAAACTAAAATGGGATGAATATTCCACTTGATAGGACTTGAAAAATGAAACTAATGTGTAGCACAGATGGAATAATTTAAACAGTATCAGAATAAGTATATAATTTATCTAATATAGGAAGATAAGCAATGATATTTTATTGCAATGAAATATCTGATTTTGTTTGTTTGTTTCCTCACCTAAGATAGTGCTTATTATGTTGGTGGTAATGTTGAGATAAATTTAACTTTTCTCTGTGAGGTTTTGTAAGCTTGATTCTGTAATGACAATGAGGAGCATCCTAAATATATTCTTTTCTCATAACTACCCATGAACTTCTAATTCTGTGCTATTTATTTCCCAAGAACTATAGAGCTCTGAGCTACTTAGAACACTTCATTTATTATTCCCCCAATTAGCTGGCACAGATGTGGGCAAATAATCTGTCCAATTTCTGATAAATAAATGTACTGGATGAGCCGTTAAAAATAATTTACTTGGACTCTAACTCTGACATTTCCGAATGAGGTCTAGTAAAAGGTTTGATTTGCCCAAATACGTTAAGTATTTTGACACTGGCTAAGGTTCTGTTTTGCTTTAATTTCATTCCAAGCCCCCACTATCACACCACACTGCATACTTCTGCATAGAAACAAATGTATTATACTTTACATGACAAATACTGGCAGCTCCAGGGTGTTAAGCCTGAATTTTTGGTAGTTGGCCCCAGGGCTGGGTTTAGTTCTAAAATCTGCTAAAATATAAGCCAGTGAATGTCACCAAGTCTCTTGACAAGAAGGCTACTGTGCCATGAACAACTTTATCAGAGTGTATTAGTTCCTCATTGCTGCTGTAACAAATTTACTACAAATTGAGTGGCTTAAAATGGAACAAATTTATTATCTTGAAGCTCTGGAGACCAGAAGGCCAAAATCAGTCTCCATGGACTAAAATAGGCAGAGCTGCAATATTTTTGAACATCTAGGAGTGAAACCATTTAGTTGTCTCTGGCTTCTGGAGCCTGCACACATTCCTTGGCTCATCGCCTGGCATCACTCTGATCTGCTGTCACATTTTGATCTCTGACTCTAATCCTCTTACTTCTTCCTGTAAGGAGCCTCATGATGATGTTGGGTCCACTTGTATAATCCAGGATAATCTCTTCATCTCAAAACCATAATTTATTCACTTATGCCCTTTTCTCAGGTAAGGCATTGTATCCACAGACTGGAGGAATTATCTGTGGACTTCTCCTGGGATGGAGTGTTATGCAGCCTTATGAAAGGGTACTAAAAATCTTTCAGTTTGTTGCCTTCCTCTAACTGGCTCACTCTCATAACAAATCTGTGCTGTAATCACTGATGGAGGGGAAGGGGGCAGCCACTTGTGTGTGCTTCCCCAACTCCATCCCTTCATTCTGGTCAGGCTGTCTAATTCACCGTGATCTTAACACAAAAGAGCCATCTCTAAAAACACGCACCTAACAAGTTAACCTGTGCAAATGGATCCTCAGTTCCCATATGTGAATTTTAATTCAGCTTTGCCACATTCATAGAGGGTTTGATATTGCTTCTATTTTAGTCTGTGTAACGTGGAGAGTCTTGGGTCTGACTATCCAAATTGTCTTTCATAGACAACTAAAGTCACAGCCATAAAAAAGTCATTATGTCAAGAAGATATTGCAGATTTCTTAGCTAGGCTCAGCTCAAGTGCCTGTTCAGCACTCACATCCCTCAGGAAAGAATTTAGGTGTCCCAAAAGCTCACCCTACAGTCCATATTCAGTGCTACTATTTTTAAAAAAATATTTTATCACACAAATTGTGATTTGAGAATTCAACATGGATTTATCAAATGTTAGCTATCTTCCAGCAATTGCCCTATATTCTAGGGATACAAAAATAAATATGCCAAAGCATCTAAGTTCAAGGAATTAATTGTTCAATTTAAGGGTTTTTGAAGTGTGGTCCTTGGGTCCATCAGTATCACCTGGGGACGTGGCAGAAATGCACACTCTTGGGCCTGATCTAAAAATCACAAACTCCTGGGGCTGATTCCCAGCATTTTGGGCTTTAAGAAGCTCACTGGGTGATTCTGATGCACACTGTAGTTTGAGGACGAGTAACCGGGCTATTATGTGAGATAGACACACACACATATGATACACAGTACACATAATCTGTGCTTTAAGAATGGTGTTGAGTTTGTAATGCAGAATCCCAAGTAAGATGGCTACTAGAAAAGCTAAACAAGTTTCACATCAAAAGTAACGTTTGATCTGGGCTGGGAAGGCTAAGTAAGGAGCTTTCATAGATTATCCTCAAAAGCTTGATGTTCTCTGAAGCCATGGAAGTTCCACATGGCTGATGCACAGTGTATGTGGGCTAGAGTCAGGGTAGGTAAATGCAGAAGTTAGATTTTGAAATACCTTTCATCTCAAGCTAAAATAAAAGACAGTTTTCTTTTTAGTTAGAAGACTCTGGCACCAATATGAATGTGGATCAAAGAAAGTAGGTATCAGTGGCAAGGATATCAGTTAAAAGACGGGGCGAGGGAAGCCAACATCAATGATAAAGGCGGCTTTAACTCTTGGCGGCTAAGACCTTTTTGAACATTATGAAAATTTTCAAACAGAAAAGTTGAAAGAATTTTCAAGTGAGCACTCATATGCCCACCAGCTACAAATTATCATTAACATTTGACTAAACTCACTTTGTTACATATCCATATATCCATTTCATTATCCAACCATTCATTTTATTCTTTTTACTCATTCTAAACTAAATTTCATATATGTGCCTGCTCCCTGAATTTTGGGCATGCACGTTAATTCTCAGAGTTCAAAGTTTGATATGTTTTCACCTTTTGAGGTAACATTTATGTACAATCAACTACATCAACCTTAAATGTATGTTTGCTGAATTTTGAAAAATGTCTATACTTATTTAACTTCTGTCAAGACCTAAGACATGACCCGCACTTCAGAAAAAATACCTCCTACCACTTCCCAGTTAACTCGTATGCTTTCTGCCAGAGACTAACACTGCTCTGATTTTCTTTCATCCCTAGATTTCTGTAGGCTGTTCTAGAATTGCATATAAATTAAATTATACAACATGTACATTTTTTGTGTCAAATTTGTTCCACCTAGTATAATTTTTTTAAGATTTATCCATTCTTTTGTATTCATTATGAGCATATTCCTTTCTATTGCACAGTAATATTCCTTTGTGTGAGTAAATATACCACTTTTTGTTTATGCATTTTCCTCTTGATGGACACCTGAGCTCTTTCCAATAGTTGGTTAGCATTAAGAAAACAGATGGGAGCATTCTTGTACATGTTTTTATCATTTTTTCAATAAACATATGTCCAGTTCTTTGGAGTAAACACCTAGCAATGGAACCTTAGGCCCATAGGGTGGGTACACATTCAGTTTTATAAAAACCAGTGAAATAGTTTCTCAGAGTGGTTGCATTCTAGTTACAGTCCCACCAAACATCACATGAGGAGCCCAGTGATCCCATGTTTCCACCAGTTTTGAACTGGTCAGTCTTCTGGATTTTCTCCCTTCTGATGGGTTGGTAACATTTTCCTGACTGGGAAGAATTTTACATGCTTACTGGGCATTTCTATATCTTTGTGAAGTCTGTTTTCAAAACTGTAACCCATTTTGTTAGTTTTTTTAAAAATTCTTAATTGTGAGAGGTTTTTAAATAATATATATTCTGGACCCTAGTCATTTGTCAGATACATGTTTTGTACTCCCCATTAATTTGAGAGTAAGGATATATAGTAAACATGATATTGGCTGCCTAAGTGTATTCAGAAGAATTATGAGGGTCCTGAGATTAAGCAGGAAAGCATAGATGATGTATCATCAATGCCAGCCATCAGGAGAGAAAATAAATATACATATATATATTTTTTATATTCTTGGCTTTGACTAACACAGTACTACTGTAAATGGAATGTGTCTTTGTTGACATGGGTTCTTAAAACAGAATTGCAGAGGGGCGCCTGGGTGGCTTAGTCGGTTAAGCGTCCGACTTTCGCTCAGGTCATGATCTCGCGGTTTGTGGGTTCGAGCCTCGCGTCGGGCTCTGTGCTGACTGCCAGCTCGGAGCCTGGAGCCTGTTTCAGTCTGTGACTCCCTCTCTCTCTGACCCTCCCCTGCTCACGCCATCTCTCTCTCTCTCCTAAAAATAAATAAATAAAAAAAATGTTTAAAAAAAAATACAAAACACAGAATTCCAGAGACTGAGTGGCTTGAACAACAAACATTGATTGCTTTCCATTTTGGAGGCTGGGAAGTCCCAGATTAAGACACTGTCAGATTTGGTATCTGATAATGGTCCACTTTCTGGTTTACTGATAGCACCTTCTAGCTCTAACTTTGCCTGGGGGAAGAAGCAAGATGGCTCTCTAGATTCTCTTTTATAGGGGCACTAACCCCACTCACGAAGGTTCTCCTCTCTTACCCCAAGCACCTCATAGAGGTCCCACTTCCTAATATCATCACACTGGGCATTAGTCTCTGAGATGTGAATTTTGCAAGGACCCAAACATTCAAACCATAGCAAGAAAATAACAGAATGGAAACTAATTTCCGAGGTAAGATAGAGACAGTGGTAATCACAGGATATATGGTAGGACTGAGAGGAAATGATACAGTTGAAAATGATCCTAGATTGCTAGCTTATATGACTCATGGGCTCAGGTGTAATTACAATAAAAAGGAAGAAAAAATATATATAACACGATTGATTCGGGACTTGCGATCTTTTGAGATTTGGACATGCAAGTGTAGATATGTAGTGAGGAGTTGGATATAAAGGTCCAGAACTCTTTATAGATGAGTAATTCCATTCTTCATTTGACTCATTAGGAAATAAATGTCCTAGAAAGGAAGAGTAATTATATCAAAATCCTAATGGCAGATCCAGGTCTAGAACCCAGGGCTCTTGCTTCTTTATCTTATCTTTTCCTCACCATGCAGGACCCTCAAAAATGGCACTCCCACAGCAGAATCAGAATATTAGTGCATAAACAGACCTTTATTTGGTAAAGATTTAAATCTTCTCTCCAAACTGCAGCACAGCAAAGGGAACAACCAGATGCATTCCTACAGTTCATTAGCTGCTTTAATACAAGCTGCTGAGTTTGCTCACCAACGGGGATTAGAGGTACAGGATGTCTCAAATGATGCCAGCTGTAGTTCAAAGTCCTTTGGCTCTTCAATCTTTGGCTCTTTAAAGGAGATGAAGTTTTTGTTGCCAATGTGGTAAAGCTTAATTGACTATCTGATATCAAATAAGCTTTCCAGAAACAGATGTTAGCTAAAGCGGATTGCAAAAGTCAGAGAAACAAAGTAGTAACTTTGATCCTTTGTTGAAACAGGTTGGTTCCACATTCCATTTTTTCCCAGCAGTTTATTTTTAAAAACAAAAAAAAAAGTTTCCAATTGTTCATGGCTAATAGATACAAATACATTTTAATTCAGCATATTGATCTTGTAACTTGCTACATTACCAAGCTCATTTAGTCTAGAAATTTTGTTTCATTTTTAAAATTTTATTCTCAAGTTAGTTAACATACAGTGTAGTCTTGGCTTCAGGATAGAATCCAGTGATTAATCAAATACAACAACCGGTGCTCATCCCAACAAGGGCTCTCCTTTATGCCCATTGCCCAATTTCCCCACCACCATTAACCCTTAGTCTGTTCTCTATATTTAAGGGTCTCTTATGGTTTGCCTCCCTGTTTTTATCTTCTCATTTTTCCTACCCTTCCCCTATGTCCATCTGTTACGTTTCTCAAATTCCATGAGTAAAATCATGTATCTTTCTCTGACTGAGTTTTCACTTAGCATAATAATCTCCAGTGCCATCTACATTGGAATCATAAGATTTATTTCTTTTTCATTGCTGAGTAGTATCCCATTGTACAGATACACCACATACTCTTAATCCATTCATCATTCTATGGACATTTGGGCTCTTTGCAGAATTTGGCTATTGTTGATATCACTGCTATAAATATTGGGTAACATGTGCCCCTGTGCATCAGCACTCCTGTATCCCTTTGAATAAATTCCTAGTGGTGTTATTGGTGGGTCATAGGGTAATTCTATTTTTCATTTTTTGAAAAAACCCCACACTGTTTTCCAGAGTGGTTACACCAGTTTGCATCCCCACCAACAGTGCAGAAGGTTCCCATTTCTCCTCATCCTTGCCAACATCTCTTGTTTCCTGAGTTGTTCATTTTGGCCACTCTGACTGGTGTGAGGTGGTATCTCAGTGTGGTTTTGATTTGTATTTTGCTGATGCTGAGCGATGTTGAGCATTTTTTCATTGGTCTGTTTGCCATCTGGGTGTCTTCTTTGGAAAAGTGTCTATTCATGTCTTCTTCTCATTTCTCCACTGGATTACCTGTTTTTTGGGTGTTGAGTTTGGTAAGTTCTTTATAGATTTTTGATACTAACCCTTTATCTGATGTCATTTACAAATATCTTCTCTGATTCCATCAGTTGCCTTTTGGTTTTGTTGATTGTTTCCTCTGCTGTGAAGAAACTTTTTATCTTGATGAAGTCCCAGTAGTTCATTTTTGCTTTTATTTCCCTTGTCTCTGGAGACCTGTCAAGTAAGGAGTTGCTGTGGCCAGGGAAAAAGAGGTTGCTGCCTCTTTTCTCTGTACGATTTTGGTGGTTTGCTGTCTCATATTTATGTCTTTCACCCATTTTGAAATTATTTTTGTATTTGATGTAAGAAAGTGGTCCAGTTTCATTCATCTGCATGTTGCCATCTGGATTTCGCAGCACCATTTGTTGAAGAGACTGTCTTTATTGCATTGGATATTATTTCCTGCTTTGTCAAAGATTAATTGGCCATACATTTGTGGGTTCATTTCTGGGTTCTCTATTTTATTCCATTGATCTATGTGTCTGTTTTTGTGCCAGTATCATAGTATCCTGATGATTATAGTTTTGTAATACAGGCCAAATTCCAGGATTCTGATGCCTCCAGCTTTGGTTTTCTTTTTCAACATTACTTTAACTATTCAGGGTCTTCGTGGTTTCACACAAATTTTAGGATTGTTTGTTCTGGCTCTGTGAAGAACGATGGTGCTATTTTGATTGGAATCAAACTGAATATGTAGATTACTTTGGATAGGATAGACATTTTAACAGTATTTATTCTTTCAATCCATGGTAATGCAATGTTTTTCCATTTCTTTGTGTCTTCTCCAATTTCTTTCATAAGCTTTCTATAGTTTTCAGTGTACAGATCTTTTACATCTTGAGTTAGGTTTATTCCTAGGTATTTAATGTTTTTTTGATGCAATTGTAAATGGAATCGATTTCCTGATATCTCTTTATGTGTTTCATTATTGCTGTATAGAAATGTGACTGATTTCTGCGTATTGATTTTATATCCTGTGACTTTGCTGAATTTGTGTATCAGTTCTAGAAGTTTCGTGGTAGAGTCTTTTGGGTTTTCCATGTAGAGTATCATGTCATCTGCCAAGAGTGAAAGTTTGACTTCTTTGCCAATTTGGATGCCTTTTATTTCGTCTTGTTGTCTGATTGCTGAGGCCAGGACTCCCAACAGTTGTTCACTGTTAAACAACAGTAATAAGAGTGGATGTCCCTGTCATGTTCCTCGTCTTAGGGGGAAAGCTGCCGGAGACCGAAACTGCGCAGGTCATCCCTGATGGCAAGGCCCAGTGGAAAACCTGTGGGAAAAGACTGCAAGGCAGTCAGAAGAACCCCCTGAAGAATTCTTCTTCTCTGCTTCGTTTGTGCCCTTTACTGTCACTTCTGCTGTTAGTCTATTCTAGGGTTAGTATGAAACCAGAATCGCCCAAAATTCCCTCTCTCCCTCCAAAATAGGATGTACCTAAATATCATGTCCACCCCCTCAATCAGATGTTGTCTAATGAATATTGTAGCAATTAGCAGAATTGGAGACAGTCCAGTATGCATGGGGTCTATAAGAAACCTAGAATTCATTTTCCTTGTATGGGCCTAATTGCCAGTAAGAACACATATTATGCCATAAGCAGAGACAAAAACAGGACTTACTAGGTCTGGAGGACTTTCTCCGAAAAGTGTTAGAGAAATATTTGTCTGCTGAACTCAAGCCTGTAAGGCAACTTATGGATTGTTCTGACCAAAGAATGAGATCGGTAAATGCAGAGACCAAATTCTGTTTGATCCACGTAAAACATTTCCATACGTCATCTATGATAAATGTTGACGTTTCTTTTTCTTAGTGAGGGGTTGTGAGAGTCTATTACCTACAACCGCGTGTAGAAGTATGTCTTGTTCTTGCTTGCCCACTAAACTTAAACAATTAAAGGACACTGTGTTCTCATGTATTCTGGCAATATGCTTCACTTATCCTTAGATAACCTGCCATATGTAGTAAAGAATATGTAGAACTTTGTTATGATTACCTGGTTAAATTTTATTGGTTTAAGTGGAAATCATGTACTGTGAAATCACTGTTGCCAAGAAAACCTAGAAATGTTTAATCCCACGGGGCGCCTGGGTGGCTTAGTCGGTTAAGTGTCCGACTTTCGCTTAGGTCATGATCTCGCGGTTCATGGGTTCGAGCCCCGCGTCGGGCTCTGTGCTGACTGCCAGCTCAGAGCCTGGAGCCTGTTTCAGTCTGTGACTCCCTCTCTCTCTGACTCTCCCCTGCTCACGCTGTCTCTCTCTCTCTCCTAGAAATAAAAAAAAAAAAGAAAGAAAGAAATGTTTAATCCCATGAGTGCTTTTTAAAAATGTAAATTGTTTAAGCATGATTGTTTGGATTTGCTATATAAAAACCCTAAGCTGAAAAATAAGTTTGAGCAGTCCACCTGAAGAGGCTGGCTCTGTGTCTTTTTGCTGACTTCAACCATCACTCTCCGGGTCAACCCTGGCTTGAAGAGGCTGGATCCCTGCAGAAAGGTCTCATTTTTCCCCCGTTGAGGTTAATATTAGCTGTGGGCCTTTCATATATGACTTTTATGATATTAAGGTATGTTCCTTCTATCCCACCTTTCTTGAGGGTTTTTATCAAGAAAGGATGCTGTATTTTGTCAAATGTTTGTTTTCGGCGTCTATTGACAGGATCATAAGGTTCTTATTCTTTCATCTATTAATGTGATAAATCATATTGATTGATTTGCAAATATTGAACCAGCCCTGCAGCCCAGGAATGAATCCCACTTGATCATGGTGAATAATTATTTTAATGTACCATTGAACTCGATTTGCTAGTATCTTCTTAAGAATTTTTATTCAAATTCATCAGGGATATTGGTTTGTAATTCTCTTTTATAGTGGGATCTTTGGTTTTGGAATCAACGTAATGCTGGCTTCATAGAATGAGTCTGGAAGCTTTCCTTCCATTTCTATTTTTGAAACAGTTTGAGAAGAATAGGTACTAACTCTGCTTTAAATGTCTGGTAGAATTCTGGGAAGCCATCTGGCCCAGGACTCTTATTTGTTGGGAGATTTTTGATAACTTATTCAATTTATTCCCTGGTTATGGGTCTGTTCAAATATTCTATTTCTTCCTGTTTGAGTTTGGTAGTATGTGAGTGTCTAGAAATTTGTCCATTTCTTCCAGGTTGTCCAATTTGTTGGCATGTAACTTTTCATAGTACTCTCTAAAAATTGTTTGTATTTTTCTGGTGTTGATTCTGATCTTTTCTCTTTGATTCATGATTTTATCTGTTTGGGCCTTCTATCTTTTCTTTTTGAGAAGTCCAACAGGAATTTATCAGTTTTGTTTATTCTTTCAAAAAAAAAAAAAAAACAAAACACAGCTCTTAGATCCTTGATCTGTTCTACTGGGCTTCCCCACCCCTTAAATTCTATATTGTTTATTTCTGCTATAATCTTTCTTATATCTCTTCTTCTGCTGGCCTTGGGGTTTCTTTGCTGCTACATTTCTAGATCCTTTAGGTAAGTTTAGGATGTTTATTTGGGACCTTTCTTGTTTCATGAGATAGGCCTGGATTGCAATGTATTTTACTCTTTGGACTGCTTTCCTGCATCCCAAAGATTTTGGATTATTGTGTTTTTATCTTCATTTGCTTCCATATATTCTTAAATATTTTTAATCTTTTATTTATTTTTGAGAGAGAGATAGAGACAGCATGAGCAGGGGAAGGTCATAGAGAGAGGGAGACACAGAATCTGAAACAGTCTCCAGACTCTGAGCTAGCTGTCAGCACAGAGCCTGTCATGGGGCTCAAACCCATCACCATGAGATCATGACCTGAGCCAAAGTCGGATGCTTAACCAACTGAGCCATCTAGGCGCTCTGCTTCCATATATTTTTAAATTTCTTCTTTAATTCCCTGGATGACCCATTCATTCTTTTTTTTCTCAGTTGGTATTTGTTTTATTTTTTTCTTAAAAAGTTTGTTATTTAGTTGGTTTCCATATAACACCCAGTGCTAATTCCAACAAGTGCCTCCTCCCTGCCCATCACCCCCCTTCCTCTCTCCCCTACCCCCATCAGGCATCAGTATGTTCTTAGCATTCAAGAGTCTCTCATGGTTTGCCTCCCTCCCTCTCCCCAACTATTTTTCCCCTTCTCCTCCCTCATGGTCCTCCGTTAAATTCCTCCTAATCCACTTATACATGTAAACATATGGCATCTGTCCTTCTCTGCCTTATTTCGCTCAGCATGACACCCTCAAGATCCATCCATGTTGATACACATGGCCAGATTTCATTCTTTCTCATTGCCATGGAGTTTTCCATGGCATAGATAAACCACATCTTCTTGATCCATTCATCCATTGATGGACACTTAAGCTCTTTCCATGATTTGGCTATTGTTGAGAGTGCTGCTATGAACATTGGGGTACATGTGCCCCTATGCATCAGCACTCCTGTATCCTTTGGGTAAATTACTGGCAGTGGGTCACAGGGGAGTTCTATTGTTAATTTTTTGAGGAATCTCCATACTCCATACAGAGGAGTAGCACCAGCTTACATTCCCACTCACAGTGTAGGAGGGTATGTCTCCGCATCCTCGCCAGCATCTATAGTCTCCTGATTTGTTTATTTTAGCCACTCTGACTCGCGTGAGGTGGTATCTCAGTGTGGTTTTGATTTGTATTTCCCTGATGAGGAGCGATGCTGAGCATCGTTTCATGTGTCTGTTGGCCATCTGGATGTCCTCTTTGGAGAAGTGTCTATTCATATCTTCTGCCCTCTTCTTCACTGGATTGTTTGTTTTTCAGGTGTGGAAAAGGGTTTTGGATACTAACCCTTTATCTGATATGTCATTAGCATCTATCTTTTCCCATTCCATCGATTGTCTATTAGTTTTATGGATTGTTTCCTTTGCCATGCAGAAGCTTTTCATCTTGATGAAGTGCCAATAGTTCATTTTTGCTCTTGATTCCCTTGCCTCTGGGGATGTGTCAAGTAAGAAATTGCTGCGGTAGATGTCATGGAGGTTGTTTCCTGCTTTCTTCTCTAGGGTTTTGATGGTTTCCTATCTCACATTCAGGTCCTTTACCCATTTTGAGTTTATTTTTGTGCATGGTGTGAGAAAATGATTTAGTTTCATTCTTCTGCATGTTGCTGTCCAGTTCTCCCAGCACCATCTGTTAAAGAGGCTGTCTTTTTTCCATTGGATCCTCTTTTCCACTTTGTCAAAGATTAGTTGGCTATACTTTTGTGGCCATACTGACTTCTCTGTTCTATTCCATAGTTCTCTGTGTCTGTTTTTGTGCCAATACCATACTGTCTTGATGATGACAGCTTTGTAGTAGAGGCTAAAGTCTGGGATGGTGATGCCTCTCATTGTGGTTTTCTTCTTCAATATGACTTTGGGCATTCGGGGTCTTTTGTGGTTCTATACAAATTTTGGATAGTTTGTTCTAGTTTTGAGAAGAATGCTTGTGCAATTTGGATTGGGATTGCATTGAATGTGTAGATTGCTTTGGGTAGAAATGACATTTTAACAGTTTTTATTCTTCCAACCCATGAGCATGGAATGTTTTACATTTCTTTGTGTCTTCATCAATTTTCTTCAGAAGTTTTCTATAGTTTTTATTATACAGATCTCTTTCTTATATCCTTGGTTAGGTTTATTCCTAGGTATTTTATGTTTTTTTGTGTAATTGTGAATGGGATTAGTTTCTTGATTTCTCTTTCTGTTGCTTCATCATTGATGTATAAAAATGCAACCAATTTCTGTACGTTGATTTTGTACCATGCAACTTGGCTGAATTCGTGGATCAGATCTAGTAGGCTTCTGGTGGAGTCTGTCGGGTTTTCTATGTAGAGTATCATGTCGTCTGCAAAAAGTGAAAGTTTGACTTCCTCTTTGCCAATTCTGATGTCTTTGATTTCCTTTTGTTGTCTGATAGCTGATGCTACGACTTCCAGCACTATGTTAAACAGCAGTGGTGAGAGTGGACATCGCTGTCATGTTCCTGATCTCAGGGCTGAGGGCTTCTTATAGATGACTTTTATAATGACTAAATAAGTTCCTTCTATCCCAACTTTTTCGAGGGTCTTTATTAAGAAGGGATGTTGTAGGGGCGACTGGGTGGCTTAGTTGGTTAAGCATCTGACTTTCGCTTAGGTCATGATCTCGCGGTTCATGGTTTCGAGCCCCGCATCGGGCTCTGTGCTGACTGCCAGCTCAGAGCCTGGAGCCTGTTTCAGAATGTGTCTCCCTCTCTCTCTGACCCTCCCCTGCTCACGCTGTCTCTCTCTCTCTCCTAGAAATAAATAAAACATTAAAAAAATTAAAAAAGAAATAAGGGATGTTGTATATTGTCAAATGCTTTTTCTGCATCTATTGACAGGATCATATGGTTTTTATTTTTCCTTTTGTTGATGTGATGTATCCCATTGATTGATTTGCGAATATTGAACCAGCCCTGTAACCCAGGAATGAATTCCACTTGAATATGGTCGATAATTCTTTTTATGTGCTGTTGGATTCGATTTGCAAGTATCTTATTGAGGACTTTTGCATCCGTATTCATCAAGGATATTCTCTTTTTTTCTGGTCTTTGTCTGGCTTGGGAATAAAAGTGATGCTGGCTTCATAGAATGAGTCCTGAAGTTTTCCTTTGATTTCTATTTTTTGGAGTAGCTTGAGAAGAATGGATATTAATTCTGTTTTAAATGTCTGGTAGAATTCCCCAGGGAAGCCATCTGGCCCAGCGCTCTTATTTGTTGGGAGATTTTTGATAACTGATTCAATTTCCTCACTAGTTATGGGTCTGTTCAGATTTTCTATCACTTCCCGTGTGAATTTTGATAATGAGTGTGTTTTTAGGAATTTGTCCATTTCTTGTAAGTTGTCCAGTGTGTTGGCATGTAATTTTTCATAGCATTCCCTGATAATTGCTTATATTTCTGAGGGGTTGGTTGTCATAAGTCCTTTTTCATTCACGATCTTGTCTATTTGAGTGCTCTGTCTTTTCTTTTTGAGAAGCCTGGCTAGAGGTTTGTCACTTTTGTTTCTTTTTTCAAAAAACTAACTCTTGGTTTCATTGATCTGTTCACCTGATTTTTTGGTATCTATGTTGTTTATATCTTTTCTGGTTTTTATTATTTCTCTTCTTCTACTGGGTTTGAGGTGCTCTTCTTGCTCTCCCTCTAATTCCTTTGGTGTGCTGTTAGATTTTGTACTTGTGCATTTTCTAATTTCTTGAAATAGGCCTGCAGTGCAATGTAATTTCCTCTTAGGAATGCCTTTCCTGCATCCCATAGAGTTTGTATGTTGTATTTTCATTTTTCATTTGTTTCCATATATTTTTAAATTTCTTCTCTAATTGCCTGATTGGCCCATTCATTCTTTAGTAAGGTGTTCTTTAACCTCCATGTTTTAGTAGGTCTTCCAGATTTCTTCCTGTGATTAATTTCAAGTTTCATAGCATTGTGATCTGAAAGTGTGCATGGAATGATCTCAATTCTTTTATATTTATTAAGGGCTGCTTTATGTCCCAGTATGTGATCTATCTTGGAGAATGTACCATGCGCACTTGAGAAGAAAGTGAATTCCATGGCCTCATGTTGTGGAGTTCTAAATACATCTGTCAAATCCATCTGGTCCAATATGTTATTCAAGTCCATTGTTTCTTTGGTGATTTTCTGTCTAGTTGATCTCTACATTGCTGTAAGTGGAGTATGAAAGTCCCCTGCTATTTGCTCATTCTTATCCATAAGATTGTTTCTGTTTGTGATTGATTTATATATTTATGTGCCCCATATTTGTTGCGTAGACATTTATAACTATTAGCTCTTCTTGATAGATAGACTCTGTAATTATTGTATAATGCCCTTCTTCATCCCTTGTTACTACCTTTACTTTAAAGTCCAATTTGTCTGATATAAGTATAGCTACTCCAGGTTTCTTTAGTCTTCCAGTAGCATGATACATATTTCTCCATCCCCTTACTTTCAAGCTGAAGGTGTCCACCAGCCTAAATGAGTTTCTTGCACACAGCAAATAGATGGATTTTGTTTTTTTATCCATTCTGCTGCCCTATGTCTTTTGATTGGAGCATTTAGTCCATTTACATTCAGTGTTGTTATTGAAAAATATGGGGTTAGAGTCACTGTGTCTTTTTTGGCATTCATGCTTCTGGTGGTTTCTCTGGTATCTTGCTTTCCTTGCAACATTTCCCTCAGAGAGTCCCCCTCAGGATTTCTTATAGGGCTGGTGTAATGGTGATGAATTCTTTGATTTTTGTTTATTTGGAAAGACTTTTTATCTCTCCTTCTATTCTGAATGACAGGCTTGTTGGATAGAGGATTCTTGGCTGCATATATTTTCTGTTCATCACATTGAAGATCTCCTGCCATTCCTTTCTGGTCTGCCAAGTTTCAGTAGATAGGTCTGTCACCACTCTGATAGGTTTCCCTTCATATGTTAGGGCCCTTTTCCCCCCCAGCTGCTTTCAGAATTCCCTGTTTGTCCTTATATTTTGCCAGGTTCACTATGATATGTCATGCAGAAGATTGATTCAAGTTATGTCTGAGGGGAGTTCTCTGTTCCTCTTGGATTTCACTGTCTGTTTCCTTCTCCAGATTGGGGAAGTTCTCTGCTCTAATTTGTTCCAGGACTCCTTCAGCACCTTTCCCTCTCTCTTCCTTTTCTGGAATTCCTTTGATACGGATATTCTTCAGTTTAATTTTATCACTCACCTCTCAAACTCTTCTTTCATGCTCCTGGATCAGTTTATCCCTCTTTTCCTCAGCTTCCTCTTTTTCTATAATGTGTCTTCTAAATCACTTATTCTCCTTTCTGCCTCTTCAATCCACGCATTGGACACCTCCATTTTATTATGCATCTCATTTATAGCATTTTTTAATTCATCAGAACTATTTTTAAGCTCCATAGTCTGTAGCAATAGTTTCTCTGATGTCTTCCATGCCTTTTTCAAGCCGAGTGATTAATTTTATGACTATTGTTCTAAATTCTTGTTCGGTTATGTTGCTTATATCTGTTTTGAGCAGTTCTTTAGCTGTCATTTCTTCGTGGAATTTCTTTAGATGAGAGTTCTTCCATTTCGTCATTTTGGCTGGCTTTCCATCTCTTGTTAGTTTTCAAAGCTTGTTATGCACTCTGTGCCTGTGAGTACTGCTGTATTAAAGAAGGCTCTTTGACTGTCCAGGGCCTGTCTGTTCAGGAAGTGTTCTTTGAATGGTGTCCTTTGCTTTCTCTTGTTGAGACTGTGGTTATTTCATTTTCCTACTTGTAGTGGTATTTGGGATTCTCCACCCTGTGTACTTTGGCTTGTTTCTTGAGGTAGCCCTGCATGGAGAAAGCAATGAAGGGAAATGCTGAGTGAGCAAGAATCAGAGCCAGGAAGACACTCTGTCTATCTTTGGATGTCTATGAGCCCCCTTCTGGTGACGCTGTGAGACAACACAATGTCCCATTCATTCTTTAGTACAGTGTTCTTTAACCTCCATGTACTTGGGGGCTTTCCAGAATTTTTCTTGCGGTTGTTTTCAGCTTTCATAGTGTTGTGATCTGATAATAAGGATGATATGATCTCAGTCTTTTTATACTTATTGAGGGCTGTCTTGTGCCCCAATAGGTCATTTAGTTTGGAGAATGTTCCATGTGTCCTTGAGAAGAATGTGTATTCTGCTGCTTTTGGATGAAAAGTTCTGTATATCTGTTAAGTCCATCTGATCCAGTATGTCTTTCAGAGCCATTGTTTCCTTACTGGTTTTCTGTCTAGATGATCTTTCCATTGCTGTAAGTGGAGTATTAACATCCCCTACAGTTATGGTATGATTATCTATACATCTGTTTATGTTTGTGATTAGTTTACAATTGTTAGCTCTTCTTGATAGACAGACCCCTTATATATAGCATGCCATTCTTCATCTCTTGTCACACCTTTTTAAAAAAATCTAGTTTGTGTCATATAAATATGTCTACCCCGATTTTCTTTTGATGTCCAGTAGCATGAGAGATGGTCCTCCATCCTCTGACTTTCAATCTGAAGTTGTTCTCAGGTGTATAATGAGTCTCTTTTAGGCTTCATATATATGGATCTTGGTTTTTTTTTTTTTTAATCTGTTCTGATACCCTGTCTTTTGTTGGAGCATTTAGTCCATTTACATTCAGAGTGATTATTAAAAGATATGGATTTAGTGCCATTGTGTTATCTGTAGATATCATTCATGTTGATGTCTCTGGTTCTTTGTAATCTTTGCTGCTTTCCACTCACAGAGTCCAACTTAGACTCTCCTGCAGGGCTACTTTAGTGGTCATAAATTCTTTTACTTTTTGTTTTTCTGGGAAAGCCTTTATCTTTTTCCTTCTATTCTGAATGACAGCTTTACTGGATAAAGGATTCTTGGCTGCATATTTTTCCTATTCAGCACATTGAATATTTCCAGCCATTCCCTTCTAATCTGTCAAGTTTCAGTGCACAGTACTACTACCTTTATTTGTTTATCTTGTAGTTTAAGGCCCATTTTTCACAAGCTGCTTTCAGAATTCTTTTTTATCTCTGTATTTTGCCAACTTCACTATGATAGGTCATGGTGTTGAGCTATTTTTGTTGATTTTGAAGGGAGTTCTCTGTGCTTTTGGACTTGGATTCCTCTTTCCTTCCCAAGATTAGGGAAATTCTCAGCTATTATTTGTTCAAATAAACCGTATGCCCTTTTATCTCACTCTTCTTCTTTTGGAATTCCCATAATACAGATTTTTTTTTCAGGTGCTCTGCCCATTTTTATTTCTTTTTTTATTTTTTACAAATAGTTTATTGTCAAATTAGTTTCCACATAACACCCAGTGCTCATCCCCACAAGTGCCCTCCTCCATGCCCATCCTTCCTCCCCCCTACACCCATCAGTCCTCAGTTTTTGTCAGCATTCAAGAGTCTCTCATGGTTTGCCTCTCTCCCTTTCCCCCACCATTTCCGCCCTTCTTCTCCCCCTTGGTCCTCTGTTAAGTTCCTCCTAATCCTCCTATACGTGCACACATATGATATTTGTCCTTCTCTGCCTGACTTATTTCGCTCAGCATAACACCCTCAAGGTCCATCCATGTTGCTACACATGGCCAGATTTCATTGTTTCTCATTGCCATGTAGTATTCCATGGTATAGATAAACCACATCTTCTGGATCCATTCATCTGTTGATGGACACTTAGGCTCTTTCCATGTTTTAGCTATTGTGGAGAGTGCTGCTATGAACATTGGGGTACATGTGCTCCTATGCATCAGCATCCTGTATCCCTTGGGTAAATTCCTAGCAGTGCCATTGCTGGGTCATAGGGGAGTTCTATTGTTAGTTTCCTGAGGAACCTCCACACTGTTTTCCAGAGGGGCTGTACCAGTTTACATTCCCACCAACAGTGTAGGAGGGTGCCCGTTTCTCCACATCCTCGCCAGCATCTAGAGTTCTCTGATTTGCTCATTTTAGCCACTCTGACTGGCGTGAGGTGGTATCTCAGTGTGGTTTTGATTTGTATTTCCCTGATGAGGAGGGATGCTGAGCATCGTTTCATGTGTCTGTTGGCCATCTGGATGTCCTCTTTAGAGAAGTGTCTGTTCATATCTTCTGCCCATTTCTTCACTGGGTTGTTTGTTTTTCGGGCGTGTAGTTTGGTGAGTTCCTTATAGATTCTGGATATTAACCCTTTAATACAGATATTATTTAATTCATGGAATCACTTAGCTCTCTAATTCTTCCCTTATGATCTAGTAATTTCCTTTCCTTCTTTTTTCACCTTCATAGTTTTCCACAATTTTATCTTCTGTTTCACCTATTCTCTCTTCTGCTTCCTCCATCCTCGTTATCACTGTATCTAGTTTATTTTGCATTTCATTTATAGCATTTCTTAATTCACTGTCACTATTTCTTAGGTCTTTATCTCTGCAGCAACAGATTCTCTGCTGTCTCCTATGCTATTTTCAAGCTCAGCTATTAGCCTTATGTCTGTCATTCTAAATTCTTTTTCAGATATATTGTTTATATCTGTTTTAAGCAATTCTTTGGGTGTCCTTTCTTCCTGGATTTTCTGTTTAGGAGAATCCTTCCATCGCATCATTTCGTCTAGGTTTTCTCTTTTATGTGTTTTAATAGTGTGTTTTGTGCCTTGCCCCTTTGAGTGCTACCATATTAAAAAGGAGTCATACATTGTCCAGGGCCTGGCACTTCAGGAAGTGTTTTTAAGTGTGTTGCATACACTCTTTTGGTGCATGTTTGGCTGCTCTTTGCCACTGATTAGTCTTCTACAAAGCTCTTCCTTACTCAGAGTGTGAATTGTTTAGACCTTCCCCTCAGAGTGTGAATTGTTTAGACCTTCCTTACTCAGAGTGTGTTTGTTTGTTGAGGTAACCCTGGCTTTAAGGTATTAGTTGTCTAGAAGAGTAAACAGTGAGCTTCTTCTTCACAAAGATTCACAACCAGGTACAAATCAGCCAAACTAGATCCTACAGTGTCCAGGAGAGGTGCATGCTGTGAGCTTCACCAGCAACCAGGCAGCACCAGGATGTGGCACTACAGGGGTGGCTCCCAGAGTCCATGCTGCTGGGCAGAGGCAGCAAGTACAGCCCATCAAAACCCAGAAGGAATACCTGAAGGCCACAAGAAGTGGCAGGGTCAGATTTTTAAGTTTTTATTGAGATATACAGTGTAATATTAGTTTCAGGTGTACAATTTAGTGATTCAACACTGACATACATACCTGGTGCTCATCTTAGCAAGTGCTCTCCTTCTTCATCCCCATCACCTGCTTCCCCATCCCTCCAACCACCTCCCCTCTGGTGACCATCAGTGGGTTCTCTGTAGTCACATTCCTCCTTGGTTCTGATTCAAACACCAACAATTTTACACCTACTGTTTTATAAAAGTCTTGAACTTTACCTTTCAATTGTTAAAACCAAGCCCAATAACTACTTAGTAGACTGGTCAACAGTTCAGACTCTGTCTACCAATTGTATGAAACTGCAGCTTTGAAGCATCATTAAAATCCATTCATTTCCAAGAGTTACTTTAAACACTATGGTATTTAAAAGGAAAGTTCATGAATATAACTTTATTATAGGCAGTATTATAAATTCCAACCAGAAGCTCTCTTATATTCACAAATTAAAAAAAGTATGTAAGCATACCAACTTGAGTGGAATTGATGTTATGCATGCGGCAGCAAGAATTAAAATACTGTCTGTCTACTTACTGAAGAGGTATCCTACCAGTGAGTAGAGAAATAGAAACTTTCTTCAAATTGAGATTCCAAATAAAATCTGAGTAAGATTCTAAGCAGATACTCTCTGGTCCCAGACCAGCTTCCAAATTCACACATTTCCCTGTCCAGCCTGTCTTTACCAGTTAAGAACTGCCACCTCAGATGTGACTCTTCTCCCCTATCTTTCCCTCACCTCTAAATCAGGTAAAAACAAATGCTCATGTAAAAACCATTTTTATACTTGAAATTACAATAATACATCTAAAGAGTTTATTGTCCCTCATTACCTCATATAACCAACTACCTGAATTTCCTCATTATATTCAGATCCAGAAATACATTTAACAAATATCTAAGTGCCAACTGTGGATTATAAACTGTCCTAAGTGCTAGGAATATAGCAATAAACTAAATAGAAAGAAAAATCCCTACTACAATAGACTTATGTTCTACCAGATAATAAGTAATATTTATATAGTGGCTATTCTTCTAGTCATGTGCTAAGTATTTACATATTCTGTATTGACTCATTTACTCTCTACCACACCCTAGTGCCTCATCATACAGATAAACTCAAGTACAGAGAGGTTAAGTAACACATTGAAGGTCAGAACTACAGTAAACGTTGGAGCTGGTATACAAATTTACATCCTTGGTTTTCCTTCCTACTTATCCCATATTCATTGATTTAAAGTAATTCATAAAGCAGTGCATCCAGAAATTTATATCTCACATGAATACCAGGTTCATAGATCCCATTGCCTATCAAATACCTCTCCTTTTATTTTTAACAAATTTTAGTTTAATGTGTACCAAATTGATCTCCTGATCACCCCTAAACCTACTTGCAAGCTTTTCCATCTTAATGAAAGACGTCTACATCTTTCTAATTGCTCAGCCCCAAAACTGTTGTTTCTACTATATTCCACATACATATTGGCTCTACATTCAACAGTCTCTAATACTTCTCACCAGCCCATTGCTACCCCTTAGTGTGGACCACAGCATCTGTCCTCCAACTTGCTGCAGTGTGCTTTATTGACTCTGGACTTCTCGGTCTTCACTGAAAAGACAGGTTTCCACCTTGTGACCTTTGCACAGTCTCTGCCCTCTACTGGGACCTTATTTCCCCAGATATCCACATATGAAATCTTGCCTTTCCCTCAAACCTCTGTTCAAGTGTTACTTTCTCAAGGAAGCCTACCATGAACTTGGCATTTAAAACTCTAACATCCCTTTCACTCTTGGTTTCCGTTCCTTCTCTAATTTTTCCCCATGACACTAATTCTCCTTTATTACTTTTTGTCATAAAAGTTTTAGCTCCTAACAGATTTTATAATTAACTTATTTTATTCATTCTGTCTATCCTGCTGGAGTGTAAGCTCCAAAAGCAACATGATTTTTGTCTGCTTTGTTCATTAATTTATCCTGATAACTACAATACTGTCTGATACATAACAGCTGTTGAATAAATAATTCTTGCATGAATTAAAAAAGACCCTTTTACGGGGGCCTGGGTGGCTCAGTCGGTTAAGCTCCCAACTTCAGCTCAGGTCATGATCTCACGGTTTCTGGGTTTGAGCCCCATGTCGGGCTCTGTTCTGACAGCTAACTCAGAGCCTGGAGCCTATTTCAGATTCTGTATCTCCCTCTTTCTCTGACCCTCCCCTGCCCATGCTGTCTCTCATTCTGTTTCAGAAATAAATAAAACATTTTTTTAAAAGACCCTTTTATAAAAAGTCAGGGAAAGAAGTTAGAGAACAATTAAAGAAAAGAACTTAGGTGGCTATGACCTTGGCATTTTTATGAAACTGAAAGATCAGTGTAGCCACACCCAGTAACTGGCAGAGAGGAGGTGTGAATTTATCTTGCAGAGGTCAGAAGAAGCAAGGTCATAGGGGGCTTTATAAGCAAGGGTAAGAAGTGTGGACTTTATTCTAAACGTCGTGTGAATCATTTGAATGTTTTTAAGTAAAGTAGAGACATAATTAAGCTTAAAGTTGAAAATAAAATCTGGCTACTGTGTGCAGGGTGAATTGTAGGGAGGCAGATTTGAAGCAGGCAGGTAAGTTTGGAAAATGCTTGGCCTTATCCACTAAGATTGAACGTAAGTGTATCCTACACTCTGCAATTCCACGCTTAGCTATCTACAGGCACTAAATGTGTTAACAACGTGCAATGAAAGGACAGGCAGAAGAAGGTTCTTGAAAGCATTATTCACACCAGACAAAAACTAGAATCAACCCAAATGACCTCAACAATAAATTGTGGCATATTCATGCAATAAAATAAAGCATGGCCATATAAAGACCCTGAACACCAACTTCTTGGAACCACATAAATGAATGTCACAAACATATTCTTACATGGACACAAAAAGTAACATACTTGTGATAACTATTCTCTAACAGTGGTCCCAGTGGACTACGCATCTCGGAATTCATATGTTTATATAGCTGCCTACAGCAGTGAATATCGCCTCACATATGACTAACTTTTACCCATAAATGTGGTGGAGTTGCCATGTGCCAGTTCTAGGGCTAAGCTTTAAGAAGGCTTAGCAGTTCCTACTTTTGTGTTTTTGAAATTTCTGAGCCAGTTATACCAAATCAGCTACCCTGCTGGAGAGACCAGTTGGAGAGGCCACATGGAGAAGAGAGGCCTTGAGACTCTCATTAGCTGCCCTCTGACTGTAAATACATGAAGAGCCAAAGCAAGAACCACCCACTGAGTCCAGTTAATCCACAGAACCATGAGAGACAATAAAGCATTATTTTAGGCCACTAAGTATTTGGATGATTAGTTGAGCAACAGTAATAACCAAAGCATAAATTGTAGGTGGGGTGCTGCTGTAACAAAAATATCAACATGTGGCATTGGCTTTGGACATGGGCCGCATAGTGAAGCCAGAAGGGCTCAAGGTTGCTGTCTGAGGAGGCTCTAAGGACAGAGAATACAATTTCCATGGAGGCTGTGATCATGGTGACCAATGTAATGCACCTGCTTTAACATGGAAATAGAAATTGTGTGTCATAAACTTCGTAGATTTGGTGAAGGAAATTTCTAGGTCTGATGTTAGAAGCACCAACTGTGTTCCTTTAGCTTTACTTAAAAAATATAGATACAGGGAAAGATGAACCTAAGTGAAAGGAGTTCCATTTTTAAACAGAGGAAACATTTCCTACTTAGAACCTTCTGGGTTCCTGGAAAAAGACTCTCCAAATAATAAATGGCTTTGGGGGAAATACTAAACCCAGAGTTTCTCAGTTTAAATGTGATCTTAGGAGGATGCCTGGGTGACTCAGTCAGTTAAGCATCTGACTTTGGCTCAGGTCATGATTTCACGGTTCATGGGTTTGAACCCCGTGTTGGGCTCTGTGCTGACAACACAGAACCTAGAGCTTGCTTCAGATTCTGTGTGTGTGTGTGTGTCTCTCTCTGCCCCTCTCTTGCTCATTCTCTGTCTCTTTCAAAAATAAACATAAACAATTTTAATAAAAAAATAAAATGTGAAATTAGGTCACAGTCTCAAGGTCCTTTTTAAGGTCTCAGAAAAAACTAGGGTGGCCCCTCATAGGCCCTCTCTGCTGGATGTAGGGGCTTCTAAAAACCTTAAAACTTTTGTTTCCCAGCACCCTAATGCTCAACTTAGTGTAGAGAGGGCTCTGTCTGGAATAGATGTGTTGGTATGACTTTTACCTAAAAGAACAGATTATCGTTTGAATGACCAGAAACCTGACAGGGTTTTTAAAGAAATTACAGCATTTGGGAATGAATAGGTGAGAGGCTATTCAAAATGAAAAAAGTCTTTGGAGGCCCAACATTCTTTTTCTAAATTTTTAAAATTTTTAACATTTATTTTTGACAGAGAGAAACAGATCATGAGCAGGGGAGGGTCAGAGAGAGGGAGACATAGAATCTGAAACAGGCTCCAGGCTCTTAGCTGTCAGCACAGAGCCCTGTGTGGGGCTCGAACTCATGGACCACAAGATCATGACCTGAGCCGAAGTCGGATGCTTAACCAACTGAGCCACCCAGGCGCCCCGGAGGCCCTAAATTCTTAAGGACAGGAAGCTAGAAGGCTGAGAAGACTCTGAAATGGTTTTTTTTTCTTATGTAAAATGAAAGATGACTCAGAGGCTGGATTAAAAAATGCATGTAGAATGATATCCATCCAAGGAGCAGGACGGGCGTTGACTGGGAACTGGCAACGTGTCCCTGGCTGCAGTTTACACCTGGTAGGCGTGGTGCCTGCTGTGTGCGTCCCGTTTCCCTCCTCCTGTTGCAAGGAGGGGGCTGTTGGTCTCTTGTCCCTGCATCATCGCCCTGTGTTGGTAGTGGTGGGAATGGGGGAGGCCTCCTCACTTCAGTTCGTGTATCTTCCAATAGGGAGGACTCCTACCCAAAGAGCTTTAGCCGCCCCTGGACCTAATATAGAAGCTTCTAGAATCCAGCACTTAGCCCCATGCTTCAATAGAATGACATTTTAATTTATGAGTGGGACAAGTGAGTTTATTTTGCATATGAGGGTTACATGACTTCTTGGGAGCGATATGACAAACTAGCAGTTCAACTGCAAAGAGGGCTCCCTGATGAATACATCCTCACTTTCACTCTGTGCAGTAGTTTTCAGGACCTCTTCGATTATTCCTTTACCTAGCATCCTGTTCTTGATTTATAGATGCAGTATCTCTTAGTAGCCCTGAAAATACTAACTGAGCTATTTGCCTTTAAAGGGGCATTCTCGGGGCGCCTGGGTGGCTTAGTCGGTTAAGCGTCCGACTTTCGCTTAGGTCATGATCTCGCGGTTCGTGGGTTCGAGCCCCGCGTCGGGCTCTGTGCTGACTGCCAACTCAGAGCCTGGAGCCTGTTTCAGTCTGTGTCTCCCTCTCTCTCTGACCTCCTCTGCTCACGCTGTCTCTCTCTCTCTCTCCTAGAAATAAATTAAAAAAACATTAAAAAATAAAAGAAAATAAAGTGGCATTCTCCACTTCTGCCGTGAATTAACTCTTGTTTTACTTAAGGTCATTTTTTTTTCTAGGTGTTTGTGTATATGTGTTATTTATCTTTCACATTGCAATTTTTCCCCAAATAACAGCTGATTCTGGGTTGTCCATTTATATTTAAGAAATAGACAATAAAAATGCCAATTGGAAACAGATCAAGCTTGACAAACAGTAATGTGCATTTTAAGATGAATATTTGTTCCCACCTCAAGAACTTTGTATTTGTTCTCTCTACCTGGAAACTCTCTGAAATATATTTTTGTGCCTACTTTCTTTTAGTCATTCCGGTGTCCCTTGAAAAGTCCCATATTCAGCCGTGCCTTTCCTGATAGAGGTACTTGTCACATACCACTATCACCACACCCACACATACCATATCTCTCTACATTTTATTCTTGTTTGGATTGATAACTGTTTTAAATCCTCTGTTTAAATTTATTTAAAACATTTAAATAAATGTTGCTTATTTCCTGTGTTTGTTTGGCTGTCTCTTGCAGTGAACTATAGAACTATGAGACCAAGGATCTCATTAGCTTTCTTGACCACAGTATCCTAAACCCTTAAAACAAGGCAATGTGTACTGCATGTTCTTAATAAATATTAATTGTGAGAATTAATAATTAAAGCCCCATTCAGTCATCTTGATCCTGAAAGTCTCACATAGGTATTTTAACTCCTTTCCTACAATATACAATCTGAGTGCCCTAATGCAACTTTAAGAAAATGACTATTAAAATGTTATAATAGGGGCACCTGGGTGGCTTAGTCGGTTGAGCGTCTGACTTTCGCTTGGGTCATGATCTCGGGGTTCGTGGGTTCGAGCCCCGCGTCGGGCTCTGTGCTGACTGCCAGCTCAGAGCCTGGAGCCTGTTTCAGTCTGTGACTCCCTCTCTTTCTGACCCTCCCCTGCTCACGCTGTCTCTCTCTCGCTCCTAGAAATAAATAAAAAACATTTAAAAATAAAATAAAGTAAAATGTTATAATAGATGCTATTGGCATCTGCTATGAAACTCTCCCCTTATGGCAGTACTATTAGATTACAAAATCCAGGCTGAGAAGACTATTTTCAGTAGCTGTTTTAAAAGAAAAATGATTTCATACTGCATTGTCTTTCAGAGCAGAAGTGAGGCATGTGAGAAAAGGGCACAAGAATTAGGTCACAACATCTGTGTTTGAATCAGGGCTCTGTCACTTATTAGTTGTGTGACCTTATTCAAATAGCCTAAACTCGCTTAACCAGATGCAATTTAAGGATAATAACCCCCCCCACACAGTTGAAGATCTGTGTGAAAATACTCACATAGTGCATGTCATAAAGTAGTCATTTAATGAATAATTCTTTTATTACTATACTATGTTTTACATTTAGAAGTATTCTATTATGTCTAATTCAAATCTCTTCTGCTCTTTGTTCTCTACTGTGAATACGTTAATGGAAACTACCCACCAAATATGATGCTTGAAAACTTTTACGTTTTATGGTTTTATACAAATTTTAACATTGTTCTATTTTGGGTTACCTGGGTGGGTCAATCGGTTAAGTGGCCAACTTTGGCTAAAATCATGATCTCATGATTCGTGAGTTCGAGCCCTGTATTGGGCTCCCTGCAAACAGCTCAGAGCCTGGAGACTGCTTTGGATTCTCTTTCTCCCTCTCTCTCTACCTCCCCAACTCACACTTTCTCTGTCTCTCAAAAAAATGAATAAACGTTAAAATTTTTTTAAATTGTTCTATTTCTGTGAAAAACATGCCATTGGAATTTTTATATGGATTGCATTGATCTGTAATTTGCTTTGGATAGTATGACATTTTAATAATATTAACCCAGTCCATGAGCATGGGATATCTTTCTATTTCTCTGTGTGCTCTTCAATTTTTTTCATCTTTGTCTTATAGCTTTTTGGGTACAGGTTTTTCACCTCTTTAATTAAATTTATTCCTACGTATTTTTTCTTCTTCTTATTGTGACTGTAAATGGAATTGTTTTCTTAATTTCTCTCTCTGACAACTTATTATTATTGTATAGAAACATAGATTTCTTTATATTGATTTTGCACCCTGGAACTTTACCGAATTCATTTATTATTTCCAACAGTTTTTGGTGGAGTCTTCAGGGTTTTCCATATATAATATTTTATCTGTAAATTGTGACAATTTTACTTCTTCCTTTCCAATTTGGATGTATTTTCTTTCTTTTTCTTGCCTAATTGCCCTGGCTAGGACTTCCAATATGATGTCAAATAAAAGTGGCAATAGTAGACACCCTTGTCTTCGTTTTGATTTTAGAGGAAATGATTGTAACTTTTCTCCATTGAGTAGGATATTAGCTGTGAGTTTGTCATATATGGCCTTCATTATGTTGAGTTATATTCCCTCTATATACATTTTGTTGAGTTTTTATCATAAATGGGTATTGAATTTTGCCAAATGCCTTTTCTACACCAGTGGGATAATCGTATAATTTTTATCCTTCATTTTTTTAAATGTGTACATCACTTTGATTTGCAGGTGTCAAAGCATCCCTTTCATCCCTGGAATAAATCATACTTGATCAAGTGTTTGATCCTTTTAATGTCTCATTAAATTCACTTTGTTAATATTTTGTTAAGGATTTTTGCATCTGTGTTCATCAGTGATATTGGTTTGTAATCTTCCTTTTTTGGTGGTGTCTTTGTCTGATTTTAGTATCAGAATAATAAAATTCTGCTAGTCTTATAAAATGATTTTGAGATATTCCCTCCTCTTCTGCTCATTGGCAGAGTTTGAAAGAGTGGCATTTAGTCTTTGAGTGTTTGGTAGAGATCACCAGTGAAGCCATCTTGTTCTGCGTTTTTGTTTATTGGGAAGTTTTTGATTACTTGTTCAGTCTCCTTACTGGCAACTGATCTGTTCAGATTTTCTGTTTCTTCATGATTCAGTCTTAGAAGTTTGTATCTTTTTAGAATTTATCCATTTCTTTTACATTGTCCGATTTGTGACATGTAATTGTTCATAGTAGTCCCTTATAATCCTCTGCATTTCTGTGATGACAGTTGTAACTTCCCTTTTATTTGTGATTATATTTTTGGGAGGAGGGTCTTCTTATTTTCTTGGTAGTTACAGATAAAGATTTGTTGATTGTGTTTATCTTTTCAAGGAACCATCTTTTGGATTCATTGATCTTTTCTGTTGTCTTTTTAGTCTCTATTTCATACATTTCTTTTCTGATCTTTGTTATTGCCTTTCACCTACTAACTTTGGGTTTTGCTTGCTTTTTCTAGATCCTTGTTTATTTGAGATTTTTCTTTCTTTTCTTTTTTGAGGTAGGCATATATTGCTATGAACTTCTCACATAAAACTGTTTTTCTTGCTTCCCATATGTTTGGAAGCATCATGCTCCCTTATTCCCAACTCTCTTACAGAAGCTGTAGTAATCCAGACAGTAAAGTATTGGCATAAAAATGGACACACAGATCGATGGAACAGAATAGAAAGCATAGAAATAAACCTATGAATCTGTGGTCAATTAGCCTATGACAAAGGAGCCAAGAATATACAATGTGGAAAGGGCAGTCTTTTTAATAAATTGCACCAGGGAGACTGGAAAGCCACATGCAAAAGAGTGAAGCTGGACTCATACCTTTCATAAAATTAACTCAAAATAGATCAATGACTTGAATGTAAGACCTTAAAATGTAAAAGTCCTAGAAAAAAAAAAACATAAGCAGTAAGCTCCCTGACATCAGTCTTGATGTTTTTTGGGGTTTGTCACCAAAACCAAAGGCAGCAAAAGAAAAAAAAAACAAGTTGGATAGCATCAAAGTAAAATGCTTCTGCACAGCAAAGGAAGCCCACAACAAAATGAAAAGGCAACCTACAGAATGGGATCAAATACTTGCAACTCACATATTCAGTAAGGGGCTAATCTCCAAAATATATGTAAAGAACTTATAAAATTCAATAGCAAAAACAAAATCCAATTGAAAATGGGCAGAGCATATGGACAAACATCTTTCCAAAGAAGCCATACAAATGGCCAATAGACACATGAAAAAATGCTCAACATCATTCATCATCAGGGAAATGCAAGTCAAAATTACAGTGAGGTACCACCTCACACCACTCAGAATCGCTATCAAAAAGACAAGAAATACCAAGTATTGGCAAGGATGTGGAGAAAAGGGAACCCTCATATACTGTTGGTGGGAATGTAAATTGGTGCAGCCACTATGAAAAACAGTATGGAGTTTTAAAAATAGAACTACCACATGACCCAACAATTTGGCTTCTAGATATTTACCTGAGAAAGTGAAAATATTAACTCAAAAAGATATATGCATCCTCATGTTCACCACAGTATTACTTATAATAGTCAAGATAGGGAAATAATTTAACTATCTATCACTGGATAAAGAAAAAAATATGTATATTTTTTATAGGGGTATATATATATACATGGGGGCCAGGGTAACCAGTGAGTGGAGGTCAAGGTGCACAAGCCTGCTTCTGGGCTGTATATAATTACATAAAATTATGTGTATGTGTATTATATATATATGTGTGTGTGTGTGTGTGTGTGTGTGTGTGTGTAAGATGCACACACATATACACATATATAAGGGAATATTATTCAGCCATAAAAAAAAAATCTAGGTACACATGGATGAACCTAGAAGGCATTATACTAAGTGAAATAATTCAGAGAAACACAAGTAATGGATGATCTTACCTGTGGCATCTAGGGAGGGGTGGAAGCTCAAACTAATAGGTACAGAGAACCGAAAAGTGGTTACCAGAGATGACAGTGGGCTGGAAGGGTGAAAAGGGTCAAGGATCAAAATGTACTAACTTCTACTTCTAAAATAAATAAATCATGGGGATATAATGGGCAGCACGGCAACTCTAGTAGTAACACTGTAATGCATACCTGGAAGTTGGTAAGAAAGTAAATCTTAAAAACTCTTATCACAAGAAAAAAATTCTGTATGTATGGCAAGGATCTTAACTAATTGATGTGACTATTCTGCAGTATATACAGATATAGACTCATTATGTTGTACAACTGAAACAAATATAATGTTGCATGTCAATTGCAGCACAATAATTTTTTTAAGTTATAGATTAATTTTCTAATTAAGAAGGACAGCATGTTTTATAACTAAAATTTTATTGGAATACAACCATGCCCATTCTTTTACATATTATCTGTGACATAGCACCTTTCATGCTGCAACAGCATGGTTCAGCTTTTCTAAGAGAGGATCAAATTTAAAGTATTGTGACCCTTTAGAGAGAGAGAGAAAAAAGGTTGACCCTTGTTTTAATACATTGTCAAGTTAACTTTTAAGAAAATATAAAATTTAATACAAGGTTTTACATTAACCATTTTTTAAAAAAAAAGGTAAAAATGTGTAGAAGTCTTAGGTCATTGGCATGTAAAGAAAATCTCATTAAAAAGCTAATTCAGAAAAATCTTTAACATTTCAGTTATTCAAGGGAAGAAATCTTTCCCGTGTTGAACAGTGGTTCACAACAACTGGGAGCAGTTTTCTCCCCTAGTGGATATTTGGCAATGTCTGCAGACATTTCTTGTTAATACAGCTGAGGGTCAGAGTAACCAGTGAGTGGAGGCCAAGGTGCACAAGACAGCCCCCCGGGACAACGCATTATTCAGCCCCAAATGTTAACAGTGCCTGGATTGAGGCTTAGAAACCCTAGTAGTAAGTAAGCTATATACATGATTAAACAGCTCCCTTGAAATCTGTTGTTTTTTTCTAGTATGTGTTCCAAATGTTTTTACATGGTGACTGGCTCTCCAAGGAGAATCCACAACATTCACCCAAATAAGTTTGCCTTCTGTTTATGACTTACTGGCAAGTAAAAACCTTATGATAATCTTTAACAAGGCCACAGATGTTTCAGGTTATTCCCATATTCCCTCTTTCTAGTGTGTAGATAATTACACCTTCCCAGTTTCTCTGACCTCTGTCTGCACCTGCACCTGTCTGAGAAAGTCCTGGAACAGACTTTCTCAGGTTGTTAGTGTATAAATGCTGTCCAACTGTTAGGAAACGTCCAGGTAGCATCCAGGTGCTGATGCTAGCCATTGCTAGCCACTATTTCCTTTACTATCCCCATTACAGGTTGATTTTAACTGTAGGCTAAAATATTTGTTTCTTCTTCTAATCAGGCATAGAGAGAATAAGAAGCAGTGAGCATGCTCTGTGGAAATAGGCAATAGTGTTTTGTGCCCAAAATAGCATTCAGACACCTGAAAAATGCTTTGGAGATAACATAATAGTTATAATGAGCATTTATTATATATCATTTTCTCCCCTACAGAATACCAAGTTGATAAATGGACAATTTAGTGCATCCTTAATGATTTTGTCATTAAAATGTTTTTATGGAAAGACAGTGCTAACAAAGGATCTCTGTGAACACATGAGGTGCATAGCATGTCCCAAATCCCTTGCTAATGTTGCCTGTGGCTACATTTGAATCCATATACTTCCATACCAAGCTCGATTCATTTTTAAATGCTACATCCTATGGTTGTAATATAAAATAACATCTCGTTCTGAGTGTATTATCTTCTTTAATGTGGCAGATATTCATGAAATAGAATGATTAGTAGTAATTATTTAAGTTCCTGTGGTTGACTCTATGCCCCCGTCTCCATATCAAATTACATGCACAAACAGGAAGTGCAGCCTAGCACTTCTGGGCTGCATGAAGATCTGGGGCTGATCTACTAATTTAGTCAGGGTTCTTCGGAGAAACAGAACAAATAGAAGATACATAGGTAGGTAGATCAGTTGATTAATCTAGAAAGCTTTATTTATCTATCATTTTTAGAGAGAGAAGAAAGATTTATTATAGGTTATAGGCTCAGATGACTGTAGGCTGAAAAGTCCTAAAATCTGCAATCTAAGGACTGAAAACCAGAAAAGAAAACAGTGTGAGTCTTCTGGGTCCAAAGCCAGCATGAGACCTTTGTCCTAGCTCAAGACCATCAGGCAGAGAGAGCCAGTTCTTTCTTGTTTAGCTTTTTGTTCTATTCAGTCCTTCAACCAACTGAATGAAGGCTGAAGATATTGCTAAGGGCGATTCATTACTTAGTCTACCTAACAGTTCAAATGTTAATCCCGCCCAAAAACACTCTCAGACACACCTAGAATGATGTTTAAACAAACACTTGGGCACCCTGTGTTGCAGTTAAGTTTATGGAAAAAATTAACCATCATGGCTATGCTCACAGTATGCCCTTCAGGGTAAAAATTAATATTATAATATTATAAAACCATGGAGCAGGTTTTTCATTTTTTTTTAAATTTTTTAAATGTTTATTTATTTATTTATTTTTTAAACATTTTTATTTATTTCTAGGAGAGAGAGAGAGACAGCGTGAGCAGGGGAGGGTCAGAGAGAGAGGGAGTCACAGACTGAAACAGGCTCCAGGTTCCGTGCTGGCAGTCAGCACAGAGCCCGATGCGGGGCTCAAACCCACAACCGCGAGATCATGACCTAAGCGAAAGTCGGACGCTTAACCGACTAAGCCACCCAGGCGCCCCTTAAATGTTTATTTTTGAGAGGGAGAGAGACAGAGCATGAGTGGGGGAGGAGCAGACAGAGAGATAGACACAGAATCCAAAGCAGGCTTCAGGCTCTGAGCTGTCAGCACAGAGCCTGAAGTGGGGCTCACTCACAGACTGTGAGATTATGAACCGAGCTGAAGTTGGACCTTAACCAACTGAGCCACCTAGGCACCCTGGAGCAGGTTTGATAAAATATAAATACACACACACACACACACACACACACACACACACACACACTTCCAAAATTTAAACTGATGCTCATGTCAACAGTAAGTTAGGTAGGACGAAACTTCCTTTATGACCAACACTTGAGAAAATACTTTAAAATCTGCTAAAATAGAGAAGATTCCTGAGAATTGTTTCTGTTCAGTCATTCATATTTTAGTTACTCATGGCCAAAAAATTGGTTTAATCTAAAGAAATAAATGGTCAGTATTCGAATTTTGGATATTAAGACAGTTGAGGTGAAGTTGACAGCTGACTGTCTGTCCTGGGTGCTGATCAGGTCAGCAGGAAGCTTTGGCTTTCACTTCTGTGTCTGATTTCAAATATCTATTAAGGATGGATAGAGCCGATAAAAATGAGATTAGTTTAATAGATCACAGCTCTGGAGTGCCACATGCTATTAATTACTTAAGACCCTCTTCCCAATTCCATGCCTGGGATTTTGTAGTCATGTCAGAAGGCAGAATGGAGAGAATATCAAGTTAGCCAGGAATTTACCTGTGAAAGGAAGAAAACCTTCAGAAATTCGAGGTCATTTTTATTAGGCAGGAATAGCAGCAGTACATTGCCATAGTGAAGTCTAGAAGGCCTAGATCAACATTTCCAAGAATACAAGAAGACTACTTCAATAATATTTCTGTAAAGATCAAAAAGACATTACTTTAACAAACCACTTAACAGCACTCTGTCAGATGACAGGCACTTCTGTAGCAGGTGCATTTAGTAGCTGGTTTGAATTGAAAGAACATCTTGCTGCAATTCCTTTTGGTAGAGACATATCCAATCAAAGCTAATATGGTGAAATTTATTTTGGAAAAGTTTTAATTTAGCTAATTGTAGCTAGCCCCCCAAATCCATCTGTTGCCTTTTACAAGATGATTTTTGTATACATATTCCAAATCATGATAAAGGAAGGGACTAGAGAACTCAAAGAGATACATGACGTGTCTTTGAAATGGACACACCAAACAGCTTAGACCAAACAAAGTCAGGAATCTGAGATGATTTCTTGGAGATTTCTACAGGGACTATGTAGGTAACACTTAAAAACAGTGTTGGTGTGGAGTGGAAAAAAGGAGGTGGGAAGAGCTGGTAAATGTATTCATCTCAACTTTTGTCATTTTAATAGACTACATAGTTCACACAGTACACTTCATGCACGTTAACAGCCCATGAACCCATGACCACGGTAGTTGAAAGAAGTCTGTAGAGAATCTCTAGGTACATTACTAACCATGTGGATGCTAATAATGTTCTCAGGGAACATCAGTATCCAACTCCAGCATTGGCTAGGCTTCCTGTTTGACCTAAGTGGGGGAGATGGGATAATTTAAAGAAATATTTGTGTAGATCATACTCCAGGGACACAGGCCTAGTATAAGACTGAGATGCAGTCATAAGTTTATAGAATGTTTGTCTTCCCCCATATCCCATAACATGTCACACTGAAGGACTTTAAAACTGAGTTCCTATAATCTGATACATCATGTCCAGCTGTAAACAAATTTATAAGACATATGTAATGGGACTAATGGTGACCTCCCAATAGGTCATATCATAACTTCCATATTCATATCCTAACTCCCAGACCCTATAAATGTTACATTTGAGGAAAAGGAGAAACTCTAAAGAATGTAATTTAAGATGAAGTAAGCATCCTGGACTTTCTGGTGGAGTCTAAATCCAGTAGAAAGTGTCCCTGTACAAGTGAGGCAGAGAAAGATGACATGAAGAAGAGAGAAAATCCATGTGAAGACGGAGGTAGGGAGTAAAGAAATTTAGTCACAAGTCCCATGCATTTCAACAGCTGACACAACCAGATTCCCTCTCTGGGGCCTCCAGGTGGAAAGTGTCCCTGGGGACAACTGTATTTCACAATTATGGACACCAGAACTGTAAACAAATAAATTTCTGCTGGTACGAGCCGTTACATTTGTTGTGATTTTTACAGAATCCACAGGAAACTAATAGAGCATGCTAAGAAGCAAGAAAAAGATCTGAAATTCTGAAATAACACTGAGTTCTAGAACCAGAATCAGATATCAGAATTATCCAATAGGAAATACAAATATCTATGATTAATATGTTCAATTATCTAAAGGAAAAAGTGGACAGCATGCTGGGTAATGAAAGAATAGTTGGGTAATGTAAGCACAGAGATGAAACTCTAAGAATCAAATAAAAAAGTTAGAAATGAAAAGTCACAATTAACAGAAATGGAGAATGTTTTTAATGGGCACATGGGTAGATTTGGCATAGACAAGGAGGGATTCAGTGGGCTTGAAGATAAGTTCAATAAAAATTCCCTAACTGAAATTCAAAGAGGAAAAAAAAAAAGGGAAAAAACCTCATAACAGATTTTCAAGAATTATGGGACAGTTTCCAAAAGTATAATGTAAACATAATTAGAATACCAGGAGAAAAATGAGAGAAGAGAAGAAACAATTGAATTAATAATGAATGAGAAATTTCCAGGATTAACAATAGACCTCAAACCACAGACAGAGGAAGAGCAGAGAATACCATGGAGGATAAACACTCAAGATCTATACACAGGCACAGCATACTCCATCTGCAGAAAACCAAAGACAAAGAGAAAATCTTGAATGAATTGTAGAAAGAAAACAGCCTATCTTTAGAGCAGTAGTAAGAATTAGGTTGGACTCTGTATTTAAAAATCATGCAAGCAAGAAGACAACGGAGTGAGATATTTAAAGTGTGAAGAGAAATTTAGAATTGTAGATCTAGTTAAATTCTTCAAAAGTGCAGATGATAAAAAGATTTTCTCAGAACCACTCCCCTGTCCCCCCAGTTAAAGGAATTACCAGCAGACCTGCTCTGCAAGAAAGGTTAAATTCTTCAGACAGAAGGAAAGTTATATACAACAGACACTTAGATCTACGTGAAGAAAAAACAAATATTGGAAAAGGAATAAATAAAGTTGTAATAAAATCTTAGAAAAATTATTGTAGAAGGCCTGATTGTGTGCTTAGAAAATCTTAATGAATCTACACACACATGAAAAAGCTACTATAACTTAAATGTGCTAATTTAGCAAGATTTCAAAATACAAACAATTTACAAAACTTAAATGCATTTCTATGTACTATCAATTAACATATAGAAAATAAAATTAGAAAATACCATTTACAATAGAAATAAATTATTAAATAATGATTAATAAAAGATGAGCAAGATTTTTATACTTAATACATTGGTGAAAGACAGTAAAGGGAAATTATATAAATGGAGAGCTCTATCATATTCATGGATTTGGTGAGTTAAGATTGTTAAGATTTCAATTCTTCCGAAGTTGTTCCATTAATTCAAAGCAATACCAGTCACATTCACGGTACCAGGAGGTGTTTTGTAGAAATTCTCAAGATGATTCTAACAGAAAGGCAAATAATCTCAAGTATATTGATTAAATTCATCTTAAATAAATACAAAATCAAAAGACTTATATTGCCTTACAGCGCATAATTTATAAGACTTACTATAGGCAATATTAGTCAAGACAGTGGGTTATTGATAAAAGAAAAACATTATAAGTCAGTGAAATAGAATAGAAGTCCAGAAAATGACCCATACTTATACAGTCTGTTGATTTTTCACAAAAGCACCAAAAGCAACTATGGAAAAGGAAAGTCTTTTCAACAATGGATTCTGGAATGGCTGTATATCCACATGGAAAATGAAATTTTAACCCCCCACTTTCAAAAGTAATTTGAGATGGATTATAAATCTGAACTTTCTTCAACAAAACAAAGAAGATCTTCACATTTTAGGTACAGGCAAAAGATTTCTTAGGACACAGGGAAATATTTTGTACTTTTTTAAACTTAAAATCTGTTCAAGAATAAATGCATCAAGAAAATGAGTAGTCTATCCATTGATTGGGAGAAAATAGTCACAATATGTACATGTAACAAAGACTTTATGTCCACCAAATGCAAAGAACTCATAAACTCAATAATAAAATTCCTAACAAACTAAAAATAATTGAAGAATACTTCCAAAGGAGTGGCTAATAAGCACATGAAATAATTTCTGACATCATTAATTGTCAGGAAAATGTATGTTAAAACCACAGTGAGATAGATACCATAACACACACACTAAAATGGATAATTTTAATAACATTGACAATACCAAGTGTTGATGGGGGTGCAGGACAGTCAGAGTGCTCATACATTATTGGTGGGATGAGATACTAAAAAACCAACAGAGAAAAATTTTCTAGTTTAAACATCCTTCTACCCTACTACCTGGCAATTCCACTTTTAGGTATTTACTCTAGAGAACTAAAAATATATATCCACAAAAAGACTTACACAATGTTTATATAACCATTTTATTCATAATAGCCAAAACCTAAAAGAATTTTTGTTTTCATTGGGGGAATGAATACATTAATTTAATGAATGATACATTCGTGCAATGAATTTCTATTAAGCCATAAAAAAGAATGAATAACTGATATATGCAACCATATTGATAAATCTCACAAATACTATTCTGAGCTAAGAACTGAGATAAATAGGCTAATTACTGAACGTATCAATTATGCAAATTCCAGAACAGTCTTTTGCAATGGAAATCAAAGAAGTGGTTGTCTATGGAAGTGAGAATTGATCAGAAGTGGACTCAGGAGATCCTCTGGGTGATAGAAATTCATTAATAAGACAGTGAATCACATGGGTTTATGCATTAATCAAGCCTCTTGTAATTTTACACAATAAAATCTGTACACTTCACAGTGTATAAAGGTATGTAAAAAAAGATTAAATGCCAACACAAAATAGTAGATGAAACCATTCTGAAAAAACATGCTGAATTTGGCTGACTGTAATTTGGGGTACCATTTTACTGTATTCTCGTTTTTTTTTGGTATGTTTAAAATACTTAAATAAGCATTTAAAAGAGACCTAATATCATTATTACTTTTCATTACCTAATATATGCATCAAACACTAATGATGCAAGATTTTCAAACCGGGATGTTAGGCTATTCCTCATCTCCACTGAGAGAAGATGAAAATCATGTATTCAAATTACCAAACATCCATAATTTCACTTTCCTTCCACTGCCTCCTAAGGAACTCTTAGACACTAATTCAGCTTTTGGGATTCTGGGATCCTGACATTGCCAACATGTGGTTTGTGGTTCCCATAATCTCCATCTGTACCACGGTCCCCTCAAATAAAGACACTGACAGTGATAATGAAGGTAACAATGTTAGAAGGTGCAGATGTCTACCTATCATAAAAGCAATGCATAAAACCAGTGTGCTTGAATACAAACGCTGCTTCAAAGCAAATCCAAGAGCCTGCCTTTCTGGAGATTGCCAGTCCTAACCTCTCCTACCTAGGTTCCAGAGCTGTGGTGGGAGACCCCATGCTCCATTTCTTCCACCCCTCAAGTACTTATATTCTCTCTTGCAAACACTTACAGTCCTTGTTGAGGTTGGTGATGAAAGGCAGTCACCCTTCCAGGCTAACTCTGCGTATTCAATCTATCCCAATCGCCTTCAGCACTTTGGAAGTCAGGAAAGCCTCGAAAATTCTGTGATTGAACAATGTTTATAGACCCTGCCTATGCTTCCTCAAAATACATTACTCTTTGCGCCCTCTGTCCAAGCGGGTGGGCGTTGAGACTTGAGTCACTTACCTGAGTATAATACGCACGTTTGCTTTGAGCAGAAATATATGAGGTTTTGTGACAAAGGCTTGTCAGAAACTATTTTCCAAACACTTTTCACACCAGAAGTGTCCCCGGTCTCTTCCCTTTATATGCTTTTGACATTTCCAGCCTCTCGCATTCCTCTCTGGGAAGCAAATTTTGATCCTTTTGATGCTCTTTGGAGACCTATAGTCCTTCCTAGTTACAGAATGCCTGATTCTTGTCTTAAACTAGCTCCTCAGGGAAAGTGTGATTATTCTAGAGTTTAGAAGGAAAAATTACATTTCCAATTTCTCAGCTTTCTATCTTTGAATTAGTAATAGGTGTACTTTTGCTCTTCCTTCACGTACTCATATGTACCCTCGCCAAGAAGCTGTAAAAATGTAACATGGAAAACTTCTGAGTGCAACCAAAGCTAGTGTGTTAAATCTTATTATTATTTCTAACTCCTCTCCCGTCTGTTCACATGTGCATACGGGATAAGATGACAATGTGATGCATCCAATGGCGGGTTCATAATTAACAGACTTTCAGCCTATCTTACTCTTCAACCCCTGTATTGTGCTACATTAAATACCCCTGAAGCACTTCAAGAAACAAAGAAAAAAGTATATTGGAATCACCAAGAAATTTAAAAAGCAAAATCCGCATTAATTTGGATGAAGTTTTAGGACTGAACAGATATCATTTGACCGATTTATAACCTGGTAATTTTTGAGTGATGTTTATAGGAATTTACTTTTAACTAAAATATTTGATTAAATCATATTGTTTCAAGGGAGGAATGAGAGCCCAGTTATTCAACAAACAATACAGCACAGCAGCAACTCGGTCAGAATGGGTACCAAGTCCTCAACAACCGGGTTGAACCGTACCACTGAGTTTTTACTTTACCTCTTCCTAGTGCTTCTGACCTCAAACATTTTTTTCCGCTTCAGTAGGCTTTTTCCCTCGCCCCTGTGCTACTCATATTAAGCTTTAAATATATTACTTAATGGCACTGTGTTAAAACATTTCAGTGAAAACACTTCAGATCATTCAAGACATTTTAGATTACAGGATTACTCTTTTCCTACGTGATGCTGTACAAACCAATTATAGAATAAACGTATGGTTTATTAAATGACCTATAAGTAAGCAATCAGCATGCTGTATTGATTGATAAAATGGAATCCAGGGAGATTAGTTAATTTGCCTAATATGCTTGAGAGTGGGCCTAGGATCCTAATATGAAGCCAGGTCTTAAAATCGTACTGTTTTTCATAGAATAGAGCCCCATCATTTTCAGTTGATTGAAACTGCAGATGAGACGATACTTCAGATAAGACCAGGAAACCAGAATAGTATGTGCTGTTGCCTATATCTATCAATGGTCTCCTGCTGTGTCTATACATAATTATTATTAATATATATTTCAAGCACATAAAATTATATAGAGAAGAATATCATGGATACTATGTGCAATCCCACCATTTAGCTTCATCACATCTTATCGTTTTTGCCATACTTGCTTCACGTCACTCTCTCTTGAAATAAAATATTAAACCATTCAGATAAATTAATACCTTCTGGGCATCTATTCCCGAGCTTCTATCATTAGAGGTAGCCACCATTGCAGATTTGAGATTTAACCACATGATTCTTGTAATTCTAGTTCTAGCTAATTCGAAGGATAGTGTATATCATCCTTTATTTTTGTACTTGTCTTCTTGTTTTCACATGCATGGATTCCTCCTGGATATAAACCTAGGTTTTATATTGCTGGATTTAGTGCGTATGGGTATCTGAAACTTTAACTTGGCTTTATATCCTTGCCAAATGGTGATTTTGTGACACCTTTTAATTTTTGCCAACATCTGGATTTGAAATGGGATGTGTTTATTTTCTTAATTTGGATTTCCATGTTTACTAGTCAACTGAATACCTTTCCTACGTTTATTAGCCATTTGTATTCCCTTTGTTAATTATTACCATGTTTTTCCTTTGTAGTTTTAGAACCCAAGCACATATTTATATATCCCTAAATGATAAATTTTTAAATTTATTTCCTTTGAAACTTTTATAACTAAAATTCATACTGTATGAATTTTTTGAGACTTGTTTCTTTTGGTCACATTATCTTTTAGAGATGCATCACTCTAGAATTTTATTTCATTTATTTTACATACTTTGTTGCAGGTAATTTTAAGGATATACCATATCTGACTAATCTTTCCATTATTGATAGATAGATGGATAGTTTTTTTTTTTCTTTATAACAAGTCTTGTAGAAATGTTCCCGAAACTGGCTTATGGCACATATTTTTAAAAATTTCTCTAAGTTGTACACAGAATAGTGGAATTAATCAGTCTTAGGTAATACGTTTGTCGTGTATTTTCAGCTCTATTAGTGTTGTCAAACTGGTTTTCAAAATAGCTTTACTGTTTTTAGCTTCCCATCAGAAATAGATGAGCATTTCTGTTCCTCCACACACTCCAGCCATCACTTGATAATGTTTGACTTTTCAGTTTTGCCCCTCAGAAGGATAGAAAATCACATGGTGGTTTTGATTTGTGCATTTGTATATCTCTGGTTATATTTGTATATTTGTATACTGTACCTCTAATTATTTGTGAGACTTAACATTCTTCCTATGTTTGAGTCAATTGTACTCTCTTCTGCGAAATTCCTTTTCCTTTTGTGTATTTACTATTTTCTCATGTGTAGACGTTCCTTAATATATGCTGAAGATAAATGAGATGCACATGAATTCTTCGAGTTGACCGTCTCCACTTTGTGATTCTAAAAGTGAACAGAATTTCATGCAGATGAATGCACCAGTGTTCTTCTTTGACTGTAACACTTTCTGTGTCTCATTAGGAAAGCCTTTGCTGACCTAAGATCATACAGATTTTCTGCTCTATTTTCCTCTAAAAGTTTTATCATTTTTCCTTGTACATTTAAATCTTTAAACCACCCGAGATGTATGTTGTGTATGATTAGAAGTCTGATTTAAATTTTCCACATGAATGTCAGAAGGATCAGTAAAAATATTGAACACTTTCGAAATTACGAAATTCAGTGATTTATGGGTCAAAGAACAAACATTAGGGAATTTGACTACCATTTAAAACTGAAACCTACTAATCCTTTGGAATTTGTTGAGACATCCAACAGCCCAGTGTGGTACAATTTAAATCTATTTTGTGCACTGGAAAAGGAAGAATATTTTGTAGCAGTTAGGTGAAGTGTTCTATACATGATGTTCAGTGAGCTATTTAAATGTTTCATATTCTTGTTGATCTTTTATCTGCTCAATCCATCAATTACTGAGCAAAGTGTCTAAAAATATGTTTCACTATAATTGTTGATTTTCCTGTTTCACCTCTTAGTTCTGCCTATTTTTATTGGGTTGTATATATATTTACACACATACATATGTGTATATCTTTATATATATATATGTACATATATATTCCTTTTTATATATTTATATTTATCTGTAACATAACACCATTTTTTACAATGTGCAAGTTTACGGTTTTATTATTTTGAGGTGACTAAACATTTGTAACTAGGAAAATAACTTTCTCAACATCTAGTAATTTTGTTTTGCCTAAATTGCTAATTTCCGTATTATCAATATAGCTAAGTTTTTTCTGTTGAAATCAGATTTGACAATTTATTTCAGCAAATTTTCTTACTTTAAAAATTTTAATTAAAAAACCCCTTTTTTATTAAAGCACAGTTGACTTTAATAACTTGTAACAGTGTTACGTTACTTTCAACTTACTGATTCAACAAGTCTATACGCTGCGTTATGCTCACTACAAATATGGTTACCCCCGGGGTTAAAATCACGCTGGCTGATGATCCCTTTTATCTCATTGAATAGCTGTAGGCCTGTATCTTCCCCTCCTCTTCCCCCTCTGGCCCATCCTTCCAATGCTGTCCTTCTGGCAACTGTCAGTTTGTTTTCTATTTTTATAGGCCTGTTTCTACTAGTTTGTGTATTCATTTGTTTTACTTTTTAGGTTTCACATATAAGTGAAATTTGTTTTTCTCTGTCTTAGTTCATTTAGCATGGACCGCTAGGTCAATCCATGTTGTGGCAAATGGCAGAATCTCATCCTATTTATTTATTTATTTATTTATTTATTTATTTATTTATTTAGAGAGAATCTCAAGCAGGCTCCATGCTATCAGCACAGAGCCCAGTGTGGGGCTAGAACTCACGAATTATGAGATCATGACCTGAGCCAAGGATCTCATCCTTTTCTATGGCTGAGTGATATTACTGTGTGTGTGTGTGTGTGTGTGTGTGTACATGTACGTACATGTCACATCTTTTTTTAAGTCTTATATTGATGGACACTTGGGTTTCCTCTATATTTTAACTATCATAAATAATGCTGCAGGAAACATAGCGGTGCATAGAATAAGTTACATTTTTTTTAAGTGTAGCATTTACTCAGTATGTTTTTTGCCCTTTCACTTCTACCTTTCTGTATTTGTATATTATAAATATATTTCACATAGGTAACGTAGATGTACCCTTTCCCAGTCTGACAATGTTTTATTGTAACTTGAACTTTAAACTCAATTTACATTATTATACTTACTAACCTATTAAGGTGATTTCTAACAGTATTTTGTGCTTTCTTTTGCCTAGGATTTTGTTTCTGTTTCTTTATTTTTTGCCTCGTTTTTGAGTATTTCCTTTTTTCATTCATTTTTCATATACTAATCTCGTTATTTCATCATTTATTCTTCTTATTTTAATGTTATCCTATACATTTGAGATAAGATCTAACTTACCAAAATCTCTGGCTAATCAATACCTCTTTCTGGTTTCTAGCAAATAACACAAGGATATAATTCTAAAATTAGAAGGATTTAAGGATATATAAATATCTTGATATCATCTCTGATCGACCTGCCCCAAACTACATGCCATCGTTTTCAGATATTCTGGTTTTCTCTTACATTTCATAATCTCAAAATACTTTTATAATTGTTTTCTATGGCAAATGTTTGTTTCGTTTGTTTCTATTTACCCACAGTTTTTCACTTTCTTTTTTTTTTTAATTTATCATGGAATCTCAGATTTTTTCCCCTGAGTTTGTGTTCCTCTCACCTAAAGAACATCCTTTAGAGCTATCTTTAATAAAGTTTTGCTTGATGCAAACTTGGTCCGTTTTCTCTTGCCTTATAAAAAGGTTTCATTTTACTTTCCTTCTTAAGAAAACTTTGTGGTGAAAAGAATTCAGTAAACTGGGTGGAAACCACCCATTGTCTTGAGAGTTCCTCTGTGCCTGTTCCTCCCCTTTCACTTCTTGTAGGAAACCTTTTTTTTTTTTCCCCCTCACTAATTTAAAATGTCATTGTATCCAAGGTTCTCTCTAGTTCTGCATTTCTTCTTATTTGTTCTTCTTTGGGATTGTTTGGCTTCTCATTTTTCTGGTAAATCTAAGCCACTTTCTATTCGCATATTACTTCTACCCCATTCTCCCTCTGGGTGACATTCCATTTAAGATGCATTAATTCTGACTCTGCGCTCCACATACTTGGTCTTTATTTTATATTTTCATCTCTTTGTTTCTCTGTTCTGCCTTCCCTTACTGTCTTAATTTTCCCTTTCACTACTTTTTTTTTTAAACTATATCCATTCTGCTGTTTGGTCAAAGGTGGAGTTTTAAGTTACATTATTATATTACACATTTATATAAATTTTATTAGCTTTGGTTAAATTTTGTTTGTTGTTTATTCTTACTGTAAAGTCTCTTTCAATTTCTTGAAACATATTACATACACTCATTTAATATTGTTTGGCATTAATTCCGTCATCCAAAAGGTTTTATAGTATTAGCTTTGCCACTTTTTTAGCTGCCCCTTTCCCATAATAATGCCTTATTTCCTTGTGCATTTGGTTATTTTTATGTGTGGAAAAAATGCTTTCCTTGAAACTTACCTGAGCACAAGTTTTTGTGTCCAGGGCAAAGGTAACTTCCTCTAGAAAATGTTTCTATACGCTTCTCAGGTGCTTGGGATATAGCCAATCTGAAAGGACCCAAAATACCTCTTGATTTGGAAAAAATAATAATTCTCAGTTTCAGGTGATTTGGCCAACTCAGGTAGTGTCAGTTTGGCTGGCACACCTGTGTTTGAATCGTAATATGGTTTTAATTGCTCAAGGGAGATTTTTATTTCCACCTCCAGTCAATACCAGTAATGAGACAGTCAAATGTTTTTGCTGTTTCCTGGGTGGTAGAATGCAGCAGGGGAGAAATCATATTTTACTTCACCCTTACATTAAAGGGATGGCTCTGTGAGGTTTGAGCTTATATTGGAAAGCAAAGCTCTGGATCCATCTTCTGTTTTCTACCAATACAAGTCTTCCACTCATACTGTTCATTTTCAACAGATGGAGCAATGTGTTCAAGAGGAAAGTTGGCAATATTCAAGAAAATGATTTTATTTCATATATGCATGTGAAATACATACACACACTTTTATACATATATGATCACTTTTTTTTTTTTTAGTTTTCCACAGGAAGGCCCAGGTACCTAAACTGTCATGTTTCTAAAAGTTGAATAAATTGAATACTTTCCTTCAATATCTATGGTGAAAGATTTATTATTCAAACTGGTGATACTGATTTGCATTATTGTCCTTATTCTTATATTTGGAATATATGCCCATATGCCGGGAGCCGCACCGGCCTCTCTGGATGGCATTAAGTGCATTAATGCCCAATATTTGGTATGTGAGAACATAATTGATCTCCTGTAAGATCTGTAACTCACAATCATCATACTAAGGAAGGGTTAGTTTAACAGAATCTTCCATTGAAGGTGCCCTGCTTTTACAAACTGGGTTTAGATTAGAGACAATTAATACCAACAGAACATAAGAGGAAGGGGAGTATAAAGAGGAATTTTTTGTTGTTCTCCCAACTTTTCTGAACAAAGAGTAAGGACAGTTTATCTTATCAGATCGGTGATTCCTCAAGCTTCTGTGTGCTAGACCAGCCAGCTTCCCGGGTGTGGCTGGAGCAGGGTTGGAGATCTCAGGGGTCAGTGTCCTTTTGAGCGTCAGTTTAAGTTGATTGACTGGATTTAGATTATCTCACCAGGCTGATGGTTCTTCTGAGTTGGCCTACTTAACTCCAGAGCGATGGGTCCATGGGGTGATGCCTGAAACTTTAAGAGCTGAATCCTTTGGTTATATATTTGAAGTACACCTGTAAGTCTTTGAAAGGGGTGAGTGACCCCCATCCTTCGAATAAACCAGATATCCTGGGTTTATTTGGGGTGGGTTTAGGGAGGATATCGTTTGGATATTTAAAGATCCACCCTGTTTTCCTGTTGTTTCATGCATTTTATTTAGAAACAGGAGGAAGAGGGGAAGGCGGAAGAGGCAAGGTGACAGCAGGAGCCAGAGAGAGAGAGAACTAGCATCTTTAAATTTTGTGAGCTCAGAGGGAGGGGTGGACTTTAGGTTTCTTTTGTTTTGTTTTGTTTTGTTTTGTTTTGTTTTGTTTATGTCAGTAGATTTTAGGCAGTCCATGTCAGTCTGGAGAAGGTAAGGAACTTTCCCTAAACAAAAGGAGTTTTGGCAGCTGCTTGGAATTATTCCTTAGAGTCCCCGTCCCGAGGTAGACCAGCCATAGTTGGCTCCAATTATAGCCATTAATCTGGGAAATGAACGAGTGAGAAGCCCTTATATTTAACTAGAAAGAGGAACAGAGAGAGTTAACGTTCCCTTTTTTTGTAAGCACATTCCGTATCACATCTATAAAGAGTCTCCTTTCCTTAGACTCTTTATGGCCCATAACTTCTCAAAAAACAGTTCTTTGATTATCCACCAACTAACCCTACTTATCTTATGCAGGGGGGTCCGCGGCACCCTGCGGTGGGATCCTAACCGTCCGGACTAATGCAATGAAAACAACATAGTTTAAAGAGATTGCCTTCAGGTCCCTGTTCGGGCGCCACTATGCCGGAGGCTGAGCTGGCTCCGACAGGTCCCGGGGTCCCTGAAGGATGGACGGTGTCGGCGAGAGAGAGAGTGAGAGTGCCCCGAGATTCTTTCTGGTCACCAGGCAGGCATCTCCGTCCTGTCGGGTTTTGTATCTTTATTTAAAGGTTCAGCAACAAGATGAAGTCATAGAAAGGAATTTCTTACAATGGGAGGCCTTTTGTGATAACAATGGTAGAATTACTCCGACCAAGGAAATAACAGGATGTTCTTGGTGAAAAACAGGATAACATATAGGTCAAATTGTATATAGATAAGCTAGGAGTATTTTGTCTGGCTCTCAAGAGGATGAATGTTTCTGAATTGGTTTGTTTGTGGAGCCTAACATGGGGGCCCCGAATGGGTCAGTCTTTTGCCCCTGGGTTACGTTTCAGCTCCTCTTATCCATCCTCATCCCAGCTGCCAGGGTCAGGGAGGGGGTTGGTGGAAAGGAGGCCTTGAGGAAGGGACTGCTATGCTTCACCAATTAGCAAAGATCTATGTGGTAACTATGTTTTGCTCTTAACCCCATAATAGGCCCTTGGTTTCAGGGCCAGGCTCAGTTGTAACTCTTGTGTTCTTAACCCGCTAAGTCTCGGATCTGCAGGGCCCATAAGAAGAGCCTTTTGACAATCGCCCACAGAGCCTTCATCTAAAGTCTCTCTTGCAAAGGCAGGAATATGCTTTTCCTTATGAGGTATCTGTGTTCAGAATATGGGTCTGATATGGAATATTGGGAGGCCTGGTCCATACCAGCAGGCTTATATCCAACATGAGCTCATGGTAGCAGAAGGAGATGCCAGTTTTCATCTCTCATGGCAGGAGCTGCAGACATTGTCACTTCCTTGCCGTGAGTGCCATCCAGAGAGGCCGGCGCGGCTCCCGGCAACATACATTCTACTTTGTACTTTTTCTCCACCATACTTTTGCACTGTTTCTTTGTACTGATTGAGTTTTCTATTTTTCTCCCCTCTTTTGTTTTCTCTTTATATATTTGGAAGTTCACAACTTTTTTTTTTTTTCTGTCAGGTTGGCTCTTCAATGTTGACAGACATAACTATTGTGGAAAATCTAATGCTAATACACACATACTCCTCTCAGATAATACGACGTAAGTTACTTCACTCTAATCGTTTGTTGCTACCTTACATATCCTTGCCTTTTACATTACTTCCACCTTGCTTTTTAAAAATCTCTTCAATTAGCATTATGGTTATTATTTATTTATATGGCCAGTGCTCGTTTGGATTTACCAACATATGTATCGATATCTTCTTTGCTCCTTATTCTCTTTACATCTCAGAAAGTTTTCCTGAGATCCTTTGATTTCTTCCACAAGTATACTTCTTAAACTCTTCTGATCCTTGAGTTCACCGGTATGTAAAAATGTCTTTATTCTTCTTTAATCCCAGAATTCTAAATTCACATTTTTTTCTCTCAGCACACAGCAATATGCCAACCTCTTTCTGACTTCTGTTATGCCTACTGAGACCACATACTATTTGTCTAATTACGATTTCATGGTAGGACATCTGCTTTTCTCCTCAAGTTACTTTTAAGTTCTGTGCTGTGGAAGATGGTTCTGTTACGTTTACCAAGGGCGAGATCCACCCTCCTCCATTTTGGCCCCCTGTTGTTGTGTTTGGTTTCTTCCTGGTGGCATTTTCTCCTGCTTCTAGGTTTTAAAAGTTTAGATTTTGGGCTAGGACTTGCGAGAGCTTCCTTTGGAAGCATTAACTGATTGTGGGCTGAAGTCGTGTCATTCCAGTGATGTTTTATATTTGTATTTCTGCCTCTTGATGGAGACACAAGGGATCTCACCAGAACAGGACAATTTTTATAGTAGTTTAACATTTAAAATGCACGATTTTTAAATTTAAAATATAATTTAAAAATGCTCACTGTGGTCCCTGGTTATCAATTCTTAGGGGAAACTATAATTTTTTCCTACCTGAGCATTACTGAGAGAGAACTTCCTCCATGCAACTTTCTAGCAGAGGGCGGATTTTTTTCCTTGCTAGCCCACTTTTTACTGATAGTGAGATTCCGTGTGAGTTCTGGCTTTCTCCTGAGGGTACCCACCATTGTGTTTCTGCAGCAACACTCACATAATCCTTTTACTTTGGGCTTCAACCTCGTCTTCTTACTTTCTTCCCCAAGCCGTCCCCTTTATCCTTCATTTCTAGCTCTTTTTTTAGAAGAGTGGTGTCTACTTTTCTTCTCTGTCACAGGGCTAGAGATCTTCCCTTAATATTTTCTGTGGAATTCTTACTCACCTATCAGTTCTTGGCAGAAAAGTCACATCCTCAGTGATGTATTTCTCCAGCTCTATTATATGCTGTCACAGCACTTTGTAAGTTTTCCACATTACATTATTTGCAATTTTTAGTTATGAATTATTAGGCAATTCTAATGAATCTTTGTCTCCCTCACATTTAATTCAGCTTCATCATGAGTTAAAATGTGTATATTTTGCTTACCTGTGATGGTCCCAGGACCCAGTATAGTTCCAGGAATGATAACTGTTTGATGACTGAATGAAGAACCCCAAAGATGATGAAAATTTAGCATACAACATGCATATATTGAAATGTAGGCTCTGGAATGTAAAGTGAAGAAAATTTAAGCTGATTTTAAGATGAAGAAAACGGCAAAAATGTAAAACATGCCCCTTTGTAAGTGTTGGAGAAATACAGGAAAGGGCACTTAATTTGAAAGTTAGCTCTATAATTTATCAAGTGATTTTGGAAATGTTGCCCATTCTCTTTCTGTCTCTCGATTTTTTGATACTAAGGCTTGCCTGGTAAGGTTGCTATGAGGGGTAAGTAAATTAAATATAAAATAGGACCTGGCTGATAGTCCAGATTTACTAATAGCCATAGCCCTTCTTAATCTAGGAAACTTTAAAAGAGAATTACTCCAGTGAAGAAAAGTGGGCTCATCCTCCAGCAATCCCTCCTGAGGATAAAGATGTGTAGGAATGGATGCATGAGGTTGTAAAGCAGACAAATCTGCTTCTGCTTGAGGACGTCATCTGTGGCTATTGTGATCATAACCAGTGGGTTTGAATCATCCTGACTAGAGGTAGGGGGTGGATAAGATGGCCGTTGCAATATTTCCTACCTAGGAGTCCTGAGTAATAGTGCATAAACAGGGAGAACAGCAGAGGTTCTTTGAAGATTTCATTCCTCCTTAACTGGCTGAAAAGCTTGTTCTATATTTCAAAGTGTGGCTCAGTATCAAGTGTTTCAATCACTTCTCACTCTCTCACATTAGCGCTAATAAGCTCAGAGCCACATAATCTTAATAAGGCATCTTGATAATGAAGTGCTTCACCTGTGATCTTGAAGAAAACTCAGCCTTCTGGCCGTATAGGGACAGCTGTTCGCACAAACTCAGCATCCCATGGAGCAGGAGCCTCGTCCCAGAGAGAGAATGCAGGACTTCTTTCAGGTGAACAACACGGAGCAGAAGGAAGAAAGAGAACCTTCAAAAAAATCTCTTTAGATTAAGATTGTAATCTCTCTTCCCATGGTAGGTGCTGTCCCAAAGCCCCTGCCCTCCATGCAATAATTTAAAAGTGGTGTGTTTTAGCAGTGATAGTGACGCATTGTATAGTGCCAGCTCACAGAGCTAACCTTGTGTGTGCACAGAGCACAAGGCTGCCTACATGATGTGACTGAAAGAACATTGGAAACTATCCTTCACCCTGAAACATTAGCTTCTCTACTACATCTCACCATTTGAAAATACAAATGCAAGTATCTCTAAAATGCTGAATTGGCTATACTGGGATCTGAGATGTGTGTACAATAGGCTGCATATTCTAGGTGCTGCATAGGAGGCTAAATAGCCCTGAAATATTTGGCATCACTTTGGCTACCTCCACAAATCCACCGCATCCCTTCCCTGTTGGATAATAGTCAATCGAAAAGACATTCCTTATGGCTTATGCTAACTGTATAATTTGCTCCCTCCTTAAACCGTGGTAGGTTTGAAGGACAGTGAGAACACAGTATTCCTGACGTCAAAGTAATTAGTTGAGATTTGTTTCAGGCTTTACATCTACATGGAACATTATCTAGAGGAAGAGAGAGTTTTCTCTTCCTTCAATGATTGAACAGAAGTACTCCCAAAGCCATTTTATTTGCATGAGGGAAGCCAGTCTCTGGACCAAGCCGAAACACAAGGGAGGGTGGGATCACATATAAATGCAGTCTGGTCACCACATCTAAAGCCTGAATCCTTACTTTCATGAGCCAGGATGGTTCCTTTATCTTAAAAAAAAAAAAAAACAAAAAAAAACAGCCCATTGACTTGAATTTTCTGTTCTCTGCCGGTATACCCATCTAAATAGACAGAAATTGCTTTTATATTTTTATTTTTTTTTAATATTTTTATTTATTTCTAGAACTTGCTTTTAAATCATTGATTATTAATGCATAATGCTTCCATTCTGTTTTATATTTCTAAGTGGCACAACCTCATTTCAGTAGTACCCCACTGTGGCAGTGAAAGGCATAGGGAAGCAGATAGGGAGAATTTCATAAACGATGTCATCAGAGTAGATACTCTGAAGAACGAATACATTCTATGGGCAGCTCAGGGCAAAAGGCAGGTACTCTCGAAAAGTAAAAACAAGCCAGGAAAACCCTCAAAACCATCTACTGTCAACAGTACCCCTCAATATATCTAAATCAGTTTTTCTGTTAATTTCCAAATGAAAAAGCTTTTCAAATTAAATTGTAATTTGTACAATTGTACAGGACATTGTACCAGGACCGGTGCTTGTAAAGGATTTGTCTGGGTAAGAGGTCACTGCATGTTCAGTATCCATAAGGGCCAGAGCAGAGATGCTTTCGGGTAGGGTAAAGTATCTACAACAGGTACTTCAGGACTTGGTGACAGCAAACATGTGTAAGCAGGTCATTATAGGTAAGATGGGGAGGGTGTCCCTTCCCCTAGCTGTCAGCTTCATCAACTGGGCTTTGAAACAGTACCCTTTGTGGTCCAGGTATCTCATGGGTCCTAAGCAGGACAGCCTCTTTACCTTTGGCTTTCTGGGCTTCTTCCTGTGAGAGCTCACACTTATTCTCTGAGGCCAGACTGGGGAGCAGATAACCTGTTGTGTCGCCAATGTTCACTAGTCTTTTCCTTGGGAACCTGTCTACATCTCTTCTTTTTCTTCAGCATCTGAATTAACTTCTTCATATAAATCAGCTCGTGCAAATAGCCAGGCTCATTCATCCCATTTCTTCTTAGGGTTAGCTGGGATACTCTAGCATATTTAATATAATTGAAGAACTAGATATTTAGCATTTATCCAGCACAAATGTATTAGTATATTATTAGCAAAGAACATAGTGTGATGATATGTGTGTAGAACAACACAATATATTTAAATTTTGATTAAGAGGTTAATTCAGATAAGATAGAAGAGGTAGAAGCACTGAGGTGCAACTATATTCTGATGAATTTACTCCAAGTTACGTCGTCCTAACCAACATTTGGTTGCATAGAAGGTCACATAAATACATCTTGGGTATTAGAATTTAAAGACAGCCAATATTGTAAATTCCGCCTTTGGAAGGAGATGCAATTGGTGTACTCTAGTTGTTCATGGTTAGCTCTTTGTTACAGTAACAACAAACTTGAGGAATCTTTAGACTGTGGTCACCTGAATCATTCACTAATGTTGTCAAAAGAAGTTTGTACCCAATTCACTTGAAATCAATACATTTTTTCCCTTTCATTTGTATGTGATTTTGAGTTGGCTCCTCAAGAATTCTGGATTGAGATATAAGTCTTATTAGTCATGGATCCATCATTAAAGAACATTTAGAGAATGGAAGTCAATGCCTTTTTTTTGAAGTGAGAGCATCAGATGAATTACATGTGAAAATGAAATTAATAAAGCTCTTCTAAAAGAGCTTCATCTCTTATTTTTTTTTTTTTTGGAAATGTTTTTTATTTATTTCAGAGAGAGAGAAAGACAGACAGGATGAGCAGGGGAGGGGCAGAGAGAGAGGGAGACACAGAATCCGACTCAGGCTCCAGGCTCTGAGCTGTCAGCACAGAGCCCGACGTGGGGCTCGAACCCGCGAACTGTGAGATCATGACCTGAGCCGAAGTCGGACGTTTAACAGACTGAGCCACTCAGGTGCCCCAAGCTTCATCTCTTCTTAAAAGAGGAGCTCATTCTTGCTGGTCTCTTCATGTTGGGGGTCTAGCAGGAGGGTTTAGCCAGGAAATATTTTCTTTCTATGAAAATGTAGACTGACAAAAGTACAGGTATCAAATTGGATAGGAATATTGTTTTCAACATTACCTAACGAACAAGTTGTGTGACTGTGGTTGGTCCCAGGTCTGTATGATTCCAAAGATCACATACTTAAATACTAACTTGTACTTCTTTGCACAGATTTCTGTAATTTATAACTTTCTACTAAGAGACATAAAGAGGGATCAAAATTTGGTGAAGTGCTTCTATATAAATTCTGTATTTTGAAAGTTGAAATCTTCTGGGCATTGCCTCTTCATACTGGAAAATGTCCTGAACCTGAAGTCCGAACCTGAAAAAAGCAAAAGTGTGCATAATCTGTATAGCACTGGAGTGATTAGGGGTTTCTTACTTCCCTTCTTTTGGTCATTGTAATTCCATATGAATGAATGTTAGGACTGCTCTGTTAGCACTTTGCATATACCAGGTACATGGGTGGGAAGGACTTTTTCTCATGAAGAATTTGTCACCTTCCATCCTTCTTATTTGATGATGGTGAAGATGACACTTTGCAGTGGAGTGTTCCTCCTGATTAGTAGAGGCTAGTCCACAGGAATCTGGGAACTTTGTGGCCATCTGTAGTCTGGTCACTGTGTTTTATTTGGGAGATTTATTTGTTAATACTAATCATTGACTTGTTGAGAATGTCTCTGTCCCTGAGAATTAGAGAACCAAGATACCTGCATGGCTAATGTCGCAGGCACGGTTTCTGAAAGATTCCAGCTCTTTTTGAAATAGTGAGACACAGCCTTAAGCCTCAGTTAGTTTAGGTTATATGGGAGTAAGATGATAAATCTCATACTAAAAATATAATTGTGGCAGAAGTGGTTCGACATTCATCAAAATCCTTACTCTTCCCTGGGTACCCAGCCGGACGGCCTTTTCTGTCCTTTCTTAGAGTTAGGTTTGGCTGTGTGACTGAGTCTAAAGGCAGGAATGTGAAATGAAAGGGGTCTGTGCCTTAACCAGGCCTGGCCTGGAAAATAGCACCATGCAGAGCCGCCCTCAGACTGAGTTCCTGAGCAACAGCATGAAATTGCTTTCCTCTGACTTGGAACCTTTCTGTTCCAATATATGAGTGTGAAATACATAATCGTTACATGAAGTCTCTATCTGTTGGGACTCCTTTGTCAGCACATCTTATCCTATATCGTAACCAATATGCACAGTATAAGTGGGGAACACTGGTGCTTCCATAACGAAAGCCGTGGCTCTGGTGCAGAGGGGAGGTGGTGCTTGAGGTCAGAAAGACGAGGACACATACTCAGTAGGACCAAAATACTGGATAGAGCCGTCGGCCTTGCATAAATTGGCGGCTGGGCCCGACGCCTTCATTCTGCAGCAGAAGTGGTTGTGGGGGGCAGGCTAGTGTGTGCTGGCTGCTGCTTGCTGTATTTGGCAAGGTATGAAGACAAGGAACTGAGCTTCAGGCCTGGGTGGTTTGCACACAAAATGTGGACAATGCCTAGGCCTTCTGTATGGGGGAAAACAGCCGGCAAGCAGAGACAAAACGGAAATAAGAAGAAAAAGATAAGATTAAAGTGAGGCCCAGTGAAACTTGCTGGTGTGACAAATGGACAGCCTGGGGCAGAATCAGATTAAGAGTGCCTCCTTCCCTCCGATGTGACATGCAGAAAGCTGCCATTATATTGAAAGATAATCATGGAGACACAGGCATAAAACAAGAATAAGAACTTTATCTAGGAGAGAGCCTTAGTTTGAACGCTAGCAAATGGAACTGCGTGGGAGCAAATAGATCAGAAGCCTCCTACTTTGTTTCTTTTAAGTTTGTTTATTTATTTTTAATGTTTGTTTATTTTTTTTGAGAGAGAAAGAGAGAGCTAGCATGAGCAGGGGAGGGGCAGAGAGAGAGAGAGAGGGAGACTCAGAATCTGAAGAAGACTCTAGGCTCCTAGCTGTCAACTTAGAGCCCCATGAGGGGCTCGCACTCATAAACCATGAGATCGTGACCCAAGCTAAAGTCAGGCGCTTAACCGACTGAGCCACCCAGGTGCCCCAAGTTTACTTATTTTGAGAGAGAGAGAAACAGAGAGATAAGGGAAGAAAGAACGAGCAGAGAAAGGGCAGACAGAGAAAGAGAGAGAGAGAGAGAGACACTACCAAACAGTCTCCACCTATCAGCACAGATCCCAACATGGAGCTCAATCTCACCAACAAACCCTAAGATAATGACCTGAGCTGAGATCAAGAGCTGGATGCTTGGGGCGCCCGTTTGGTTCAGTAGGTTAAGCGTCTGACTTTAGCTCAGGTCTTGATCTCTAGGTTTTCTTGTTTTTGTTTTAATTTTTTTTTTTATTTCTGAGAGAGAGAGAGAGAGAGAGAGACAGCGTGAGCAGGGGAGGGTCAGGGAGAGAGGGAGACACAGAATCAGAAACAGGCTCCAGGCTCTGAGCTGTTAGCACAGAGCCCGACATGGGGCTTGAACCCATGAATTGTGAGATCATGACCTGTGCCGAAGTCAGACGCTTAACCGGCTGAGCCACCCAGGTGCCCCCTTGATCTTCAGATTTGTGGGTTCGAGCCCCGCATCAGGCTCTGTGCTGCCAGCTCAGAGCCTGGAGGCTGTTTCGAATTCCGTGTCTCCCTCTGTATCAGCTCCTTCCTTGCTCCCATGCACGCACACACTCTCTCCCTCCCTCTCTCTCTCAAAAATAAATGGAAAAAACATTTTAAAAATTGTTAAAAAAAAAAAAAAGCTGGATGCTTAACCAACCAGCCACCCAGGTGCCTAAAGCCTTCTAAATTTTAAGGGGATTATCTGTCCAATAACAAAGACAAAGAAGATCCTGTCCTGAAAAAGCCTGTGATGAGGTTTTGGGGGTGACAGTGTTGTGGAAAAAGAGACCGAGACTGGAGAAAACTCCAGCAGCAGGCGGAGAATGGGGAGAACCCAACTTTATTACTCCAGCGGGCCCAGTGGGATCGTTCCCCAAAGCCTGAGCCCCGAACAAAGGTGGTCATTTGCTTATAAAGTTAAAAGAAGCCCACCCATGCTGGCAGAGGTGTTTAAAGCTGATTGGATGTATAGGGGTAGAGTGACTTGGGGTCACCGCTATGCGGGGGAGGGCGGGGGGGGGGAAGGAAGTTGGTGTGGGGAGCACGTGGCCTGGGCAGTTTGGGCAGTTCTCCATTATGACCTATATGACCTCAAGGAGATTTTCCTTTATTTTCTCCATTAATAGAGGGTTCATGGGGTCTGGAGCTGACAGCTAAGAGAGAATTCTTGAGACGTCTTTGGTGCAAAAAGGTGATTTTATTGAAGTGCTGGACAGGACCTGTGGGCCGGAAGAGCTGCCCCAGGACCAGGAGCAGAGACCGGTTTTATACAATGGGGTTTGGGGAGGTAAAGTCAAGGGAAGTTTCCAGTGAGATCTTCATATGCTAAAGAAGACTCCTAGGATAGTGGAGGCCTAGCTATTGTCAAGCCAAGGTTGTTTTTCCCTCTAGCAGAGTATTAGCATTAAGATAGTCCCTGGAGGACCTACTCTGCCTGCCCCAAGTGTTTGTCAACGGGCTGCAGGTTATAAGGCAATTTAGTTCTGTCTGCAAGTTCCTTCTGCCTTTGCTTCCCACTTCACTGAGGAGGGGTGACAGAGACTTTTAGGTCCTTCAGGGCTATGATCTCTTCAGTGAACTATTTGTTTTCCTTTCCTTTGTTCCTGGGCAGCCTGGAGGGCCAGAGAAATTCACACATAGGGGTGGGGTGGGGGTGTTTGCAGCCGTCTGCTTGCCTTGTGCGCCCCCAGCAGTTACATCGGTGCTTCAGCCTACAAATCTCTACAGCAGTTGGGGGTTCTGAAGGCCACCGAGGAAGAGCCGTTGCCCCGCGGCCCGGAGACGTAGCCAGAGGGGCGCAACCGGACCCATCCTGCTCCGCACCCAGGAACTTTCTTCTGTTTCCGGGGGGTGGGCGGGGGGCTTGTCATTGCAGTTCTCCCCCTCACGAGCGTGGGTGTGCATGCGTCCTCTGCTTTTTTCTGCCTCCTCATAGCGTCATAGGGTCAGAGAAGTGCTTCTCGTTGGCGTCAGAAGAGATGTGTGTAAGAGGACCAGGGCGGGAGATGAGAGTGGCTGTTCGTGAATACGGTTCTTTGAGAACTGCTAGAAATAATACAGATAGCTTGGGATAGTTGAGACCTAGTGGTTATGGAGGAGAGGGGTCAACACAGTCACAAAGAGGACTTGCTTTCGTATGTATTCACTGCAGAAATAAAGGAACATGGGATGAACACGGTCTTCTTTTAGGTACGTGCAGCATCTAATCTAACTGCGGCTGAGGTGCTGACAGTCACCCAATGGGTATTCAATTTGTTAGGCCCAGACCGCAGTATCCTCACCGACCAGAGACCACCGGGGAGACCGAGTCACGCATGCAAAGGCGAAGGGCTTTATTACGGGCTCCAGCTCGGGCTCACAGACGTCACCAGCAAAGCCCCGAGCAAAGGCAGAGTAGGGTCTTTATGGGGTTTGTGATGGGGGAGTTACAGAAGTTGTGACATGGGAACAGTGATCAAATCATAATTATACAACATCATTGACAGCGGGTTTAACCACACACATTGTCTAGAGTATTCGTTACTTTTGGCGGGATCCAATTACAACGTTTAGAGCACCTTTAAATTCAACCAATCACAGAGCGAGCCTAGGGTCTTGTTCGGTGACTAACTGGATAACTTTAACATTAGGTAACAGTGTCCTATCTATAGTGTCTATCTCCAGGCCTCTCCCTTAGTAATGGGGAGCGTGGTCACTGGCCTTTCCTGACTGGGTGTTGCAAGGGTGGTTTCTCCTGCCTTGGGTAATGTGTAAGTGAAACGCCCAGAATTCGAGAGAACCCCAAAAACAGACCACCAGAGACCAGAGTCAAAGCCAAGCGGCAAGGGTTGTTTATTTGCAGGTTCGAACCCGGTCCTCCGCGCAGTCACTCGTTGCCGGTGACGCTGAGAGGCCCTGAACAAAGCCTCTGCAGCCTTTTTATAGACAGAAGTAAACAAGTCATGGGGAGGGACAGATTTCCATGGTTACAAGTTTGCCATTGGTTAACATTCAAATGTGAACATATACCGTATCTGATTGGTTCCCGCCATCAGGTTTGGCTGGATCTAATTACAACATTTGGGATACCTTTGAATTCAGTCTATCATAGAGCGAGTTTTAAGTCTTGTTTGGCGACTAACAGGTTAACATCTCTCTCTCCAGGCCCTTCTCTCAGCAAGGTGGGGGGTGGCTGCTGGCCTTTTGGGAGTGGCTGCCCCCAGGGGGCTAGTCCCTTGGGCAATCCGGCGGCGGCGGGGAAGCGAGCCTTAAGCTTTGTTACAGAAGCAGAGAGAGCTGGTTAGGTGTTAGCTTCCCGAAGCGCAGGCATTTGCTCAGAAGTGGAAAAGCTGGTTAAGTTTATTTAGGCCTGGGGCTATGTGCAGCCCGAGGTTTCTTTTAATGGAGGACTTAATTTTTGGCTCTACATTCCCCCCTTCTCTTGTGTATTTGAAGGCCCAATCATGGGTCTTCGGTCGGGTCCCAATCATTAGGGTGGCGATACTGCAACCTAAGTATTATGGGGTGTATTGTCCCCGGACATTCTTGCATGAAGGCAAGCAATCTAGTTAAATGACAAAATCTAAATCTCAGATGGACATACATTGTTAAGGATTTGGCAAGAGTTCAGTATGATGCAATTGCCATAGAAATTTAGTTATTTTTGTGACATATAATAACTCTTATAACAAAACATTAAAACTTTAGGATTTACATATATATTTGGGTAGTAATAGCACTTACCCATGCAATATAACCTAAGGTTTACTGTTATGTATAGTGTTTTTCCAAGTAACCTAGCATTTTAGATAAAAGGGCCTAATTGGCCAAAAGACCCCCTTTTTTACTGTTTAAATCCTGGGAAGTTTGTCAAAACCTTAGGAAGCTATAAAGTGTATCCTAAATAGGATTACAGATCATTACAAACCTTAAAGCTTTTTTTATTCAACCAAAGTGACACTAATAGATCTTAAAGGCGAATGCATAATATAATATAGTAGTTAGAAACCAACATTGGTTGGGGTAACTCTTTTAACATTGAGAATATTTAACTATGCAATCAACGACCTGATAAAGATGAAACCTAAAGCTTCGGGTTTTCTTGGCAGAAAAAAGGAGAAAACTTTTGTTTACATTGTCTTATCAAGAGCAGATTTACAATCCAAGAAAATTTGTCTTTTGACCGGAGAGAAAAGCAGAGTTTTAACCTTATACCAGTGTACTTTTCAAATTCCATTCATTTCAACCAGTCTATCCTGAGCACATATAAAATTCCTTTTCAAAGATTTCCCTTCACAGACCTTCTACATCTTTCCTTTGCCTTTAAACTTTGTCCCAAAGCCATTTCTCTCTAAGCAACCAGTCTTATTTAGGACAAAATTACTTTCTTTTACCCTCAACAAAAATGTATTTCCATTTCTTATATCCTTTTTTATGGATCTCTCAGTTTTCTATATACAGGGTTGCTTTCCATCAGTCTTAAGTACACTTAGCAGAATTTTAACTTGGGAAACCTTAGTCTCCAATTGAGGACCTAGTAACCAATTGAGAGGTGTTTACACTAGAATCTTTAAATCACTTTTTAAAAAGGTCTAAATAGTCTTACTTTTTCTGCAATAGGAAGCTGAAAACTCAAACCTATGTTTAGTAACTATGTATTTTATTTTGATAGAACTCATGCAATTCAGGCCAGACATGTTTTCAAAAGGAGTTAACCCTATCTGGTAGTGGGAGTTGCATACTCTATTGAGTGCAAAGGGGAGGAGAGTTATCCAGTCTCCGCCAGTCTCCCAGGTCAATTTAATTAAGGTCTCTTTTAGAGTTCTATTTATTTTTTATCTGTCCTGAACTCTGGGGTCTGTATGCACAGTGTAATTTCCAATTAATCCCCAGGGCCGTGGCTAAATTCTGGCTTACTTTGGACACAAATACAGGTCCGTTGTCTGACCCTATTATCTGAGGAAAGCCATATCTTATGAAGATGTCTTTCAGGAATTTCTCACGTTTGGTTGGGAGTGCTCGGCGGGCGGTGGTTCCTCAGCTCCTTGGTAGGTGTTTTTCCTTATCAAGGGCCATTATTTTACTGTGGAGATCCTGGAGCTAGTCATCCGCAATGACGAGGAGCTTAACAAAGCTCCTCGAGTCTAGGTCAAATCCCGCATCTGGTGTCAGCAGCGTTTCAGGCAAGCCTTCAAGTGCGTGGTGGTCGGCGATGGGTGAGGGCGCCTTGCGGAGGCCACGGGTTGGGGGGGGACGCCCCCGGAGACCTTGCCCGGGCTGGGCTGGGCGTATGGCTCTGGGGATGTGGGAGCCACGGGGGTGCAGGCGGCTGGCTTGGGGCCGGTGCCGTGGCCCTCATGCCCTGATGTCCCTACCGCGCGCTCCTCAGAATGTTGAGCCCAGTGTCCATTAGGAACTCAGTGGATCGCCCTTTTACTTTTAGGGTTACCTTGGGTTTGGAGAGGGGTGCCGAACCCCCTTGCCCCTAGTCATTGTCATTTCCATTTATTAGAATGAGAGTTTCAGATTTATTCTTGGGGCATTCTTTGGCCCAATGTTCTTTTTCTTTGCCGTAGGCGCATTGATTTTTGCTTAATTGGGGGCGCCCCTTGAGCCGCTGGGAGTTCTCCTTACCTTCTTTTCCTGGAGCCAACTGTCTGAGGCGTCTTTTCCGGTCCTCCAGTTCCGCAGTTCCCGCGAGTAGCATCTTGGCTAGGCCCTGGTTTTGTCTCTTTTCAGCCCTTACCTGCTTGTCCTCTGCACTGTCCCTGCTGCTGTGTGCCCTCTCTGCCACGACCACTAGACCTTGGAGGCTCTTTTTCCTAGACGTTCTAGTTTCTGAAGTTTTCTCCAATTGTTGGGAGCAGACTGACAAAAGCCATGGCCACCGCAGCTAAGTTTTGCTGGGGCCTCTGGATCTATAGGAGTGCACCGGCGGAATGTCTTTATTACTCTCTTAAGGAACGCTGTGGGGCTTTCCTCTGGTCCCTGACTGACAATGTAGGCTTGCGAGCTGCAGCCTTGAGACCTCCCAACAGAGTCTGGCGGTAGACGAAGAGACTCTCCTTACCTTTAGCCAAGTTGTAGTTTCAATCTGGCCATGCCAGGGGAAACCCAGCGTCATTTTGAGCCTGGTCAGGAGTGGGAACTCTAGTGGGCCCAGGAACCAATTTTCTGGGTTCAGACTGGATTATTTTTCATTCCTCAGTACTGAACATGCCGGGAGCCACACCGGCCTCCCCGGACGGCAGTCACAGCAAGGAAATGTCAGTGTTTGCATAGCTTCAGCCATGAGAAATGAAAACTGGTATCTCCTTCTGCTACTATTGTACTACTGGCTCGTGCTGGAAACAAGCCTACTGGTATTGACCAGGCCCCATAACATTCCACATTAGACCCATATTCTGAACACAGACTGAACATAGATATCTCATAAGGAAAAGTATATTCCTGCCTTTACAAAAGAGACTTTAGACGAAAGCTCCGTGGGCAATTGTCAAAAGGCCCTTCCTATGGGCCTTGCAGACCCAAGACTCAGACAATAAAGGGGGTTAGGAACACAAGAGTTACAATTGAGCCTGGCCCCGAGACAAAGAGCCTAATCTAAAGTTAAGGTACAGATAAGGGCAGAACATAAGTTTCTACATTTATCTTTGCTAATTGCTGAAGCATAGCAGCCCCTTCCTCAAGGCCCACATTCCACGAATATTTTCCCTTATACTGGCAGCTGGGATGAGGATAGATAAGAGTAACTAAAACATTACCCAAGCGCAAAGACTGACATATTTACGGCCCCCATGGTGCTTGCACATTCAGCATCAAGGAAAAGGCTCATTCAAGCAATTTAGGAATAAGCCTAATAAACATTTTACAAATAATTAGCCCTTGTAAAAATTCTGTCTTCTGATGTTATAGTATCGTTTAACCTTAAAATAAAGACACCAAAACCAACAGGACAGAGATGACTGCCTGGTGATCAGAAAGAATCTCAGGGCTCTCTCATTCTCTTTTGCTGACACCGTCTATCCTTCAAGGACTCCTGGACCTGTCGGAGCCG
>JAESUZ010003373.1:0-67197 GCA_017311185.1 Proteles cristata cristata
AAGAAAATGGAGCCATGACAGTCATTGCAAAAATACTGGTGAACAAGTTGACCATCAAAGCAGAAAATGATCCTCGATACAAGCCTTACCCCCATCATCAAAGTAACTCCAACTGGATCACAGACTTCTATGGAAAATGTCAATCTATAAAACTCTCAGAAGAAAACATAGGAGAAAACCTAGATGATCTTGGGTCCGGTCATGGCGTTTGAGATAAAATACCAAAATCATAATCCATGAGAGAAAGACCTGATAAGTTGGATTTCATGAAACTAAAAAGTTTTTCTTCAGGAAAGACACTGTCGAGAGGATGAAAAACAAGCCAAACTGCGAGAAAACACTTGTAAAAGACAAGTCTGAAAAAGGGTAGTTGTCCACACTTGAGAAAGGACTCTTAGAATAACCACAAAATCAACAACCCACGAAGGAATAGGCCACATTTCTTCATAGACACCTCACCAGAGGAGGTGGTGACAGCAAACACGTAAGCGTATACATAGGTGTTCCACATAATGTGACATCAAGGAAATACCAAGGAAAACAGCAATGAGATACTACTACGTACCTATTACAACTACCAAAATCCTAAACACTGACAACACAAACCACTGGTGAGAATGGAGAGCAAAGGGAACTCACATTCTTTATGAGTGGCAATGCAAATGGCACGGCGACTCTGGAAGAGACTTTGGTGGTTTCTTACCGAACTAAATACCCTTTTAGCATATAAACCATACTAGCCATTTTGCTCTGTGGTATTGACCGGAAAAAGCTGAACGTGTGTTTACACAAAAACCTACACATGGGGATGTTTCCAGCAGCTTGACTCGCGGTTTCCAAAACCTAGAAGTAATCAAGGTGTCCTTTCAGGAAATGAATGGATGGATACATAAAACATGGTATAGCCAGATAATGAAATATTAACCAGGACTGCAAATAAATGTGTGGGGTGCCTGGTGGGTCAGTCAGTTAAGCATCGGACCTTGATTCCAGCTCAGGTCATGATCTCATAGTGGTGAGTTCGAGTTGTGCACTGAGCTCACAGCGCGGAGCCTGGAGCCTGCTTCGGATTCTGCGTCTCCCCCTCTGCCCGTCCCACGCTCACACTAGGTCTCTCTCTCAAATAAATAAACATTGAAAAATTCACATGAAATAAAAAATAAGAAAGCAAATAGAAAACGATGCATCTCTCAAATACAGAAATAATCCCACAAACAAATGAACTATCAATCTCTGTATGAAACAGTATGGAAAAAACTTAGAAGTGTAGTAGTCACTGAGTGCATCCTCAGTAGACATCAACAGTTACTAACCGTTCTTCTACAACGAAGTGCAAGAACACAATCTGAACAGGCTACCTATTTTCTGATTCTAACTCGATGGCTTTCTGGAATAGGCAAAACTAGAGACAATAAAGGATTCGTGGTTGCCAGAGTTTGGGGGAGCAGCAGGGATGGATCGGAGAGAACAGAGATTTGAAGGGCACAGAAACTACCCTGTATGATACGATGATGGTGAGAACATGTCTTCTAACTTTGTCTGTACCTACAAAATGGAAACCACCAAGACTGAACCATAGTGTGAACTAGAGTCTTAGGGTAATTATGATATGCCACTCTAACTTCCTCAACGGCAACCGATGTACTGCTCAGGCAGGCAGGTCTTCCTGACGTGGGAAAGCCATGCAGGTGTGAGAGCAGGGGTCAATGAGAAATCACTGTACTTTCCCTTCCCCTTTGCTGTGAATCTAAAACTTCTGAAAAAATATCAATTCCATCTAGAGGTACCTGGGTGGCTTCGTCAGTTGAGCATCTGACTCTAGATGTCGGTTCAGGCCATGATCTCACAATTTGTGAGTTCAAGCCCCGCATTGGGCTCGGTGCTGATAGTGTGGAACACGTCTCTCTCCCTCTCTCTCCTGCCTGTCCCCAACTCACATATTCCTTGTTGCGGACGAAATGACACAAAGGACAAGACACACACAAAAGACAGACACAGACACAACTCCGGCAATTTGATTCCTCAGCAATCAAAAAGAATGAAATCTTACCATTTGCAACAACATGGGTGGAACTAGAGTGTATTTAATGCTAAGTAAAATAAGTCAGAGAAAGAGAAATATCATATGATTTCATTCATATTTGGAATTTAAGAAACAAAACAGATGAACATAGGAGAAGGAAGCAAAATTAAGATAAAAACAGAAGGAAACAAATCATAAAAGACTCTTAAATATAGATAACAAACTGAAGGTTCCTGGAGGGGTGATGTGTGAAGAGATGGGCTAAATGGATGATGGGCATTAAGGAAGGCACTTGTTGGAAAGAGCACTGGATGTTCTATGTAAGTGATGAATCACTAAATTGTATTCCCGAAATCACTATTCCCTTACATGTTAACTAACTTGGATTTAAATTTAAAAAAAGAAAGAAAGAAATTTCACCCTTGTGTATAGTCCATAGAGATAAGCATACTTATTGCAATTGATTCAGGCTTGTTGAGAGCATCATTGTTCATATCCATCAAATATTAGAAGCTATCCAAATACCAAGAAACTTTAGATTGGGAAACATGTTATGGATCTATAAAGAAAGCAGACCACAGGTAGAGCAACATGAGTGCCGCTAAAAGACATCTTTAAAAATATTTATTTATTTTGGGATGCCTGGGTGATTGAGTCGGTTAAGGGTCTGACTTCTGCTCAGCTAGTCATCTCACTGTGAGTTCAAGCCTTGTGTTGGGCTGTGCTGACAGCTCAGAGCCTGGAGCTTCCTTCAGATTCTGTGTCTCCCCTTCTATCTGCCTCTCCCATGCTCACACTCTATCTCTCTGTCTCTCAAGAATCAATAAAAACATTCAAATGTTTTCATTAACTTAAAAATGTATTTCTTCTTGAGAGAGGGAAAGTGGGAGAGGGGCAGAGAGGGGGAGAGAGAGAATCCCAAGAAGGCTATCTGCTGCCAGCACAGAGCCAGATGTGGGGCTTGAGCTCGAGAAACATGAGATCATGACCTGAGCCTAAAGGAAGAGTCCAATGCTCTACAGACTGAGCCACCCAGGTGCCCCTAAAAGACGTCATTTTGAATACAAGAGAGCAAGGAACAAAAGATTATAGACACTGTGTTTACATAAAGTTCTAAACAAAGCAAAAGGAGACTATGTTTAAAAGTGAGATGAAAGCCAACACCTAGCCTCCCCCACCAAGAGAAAGGAAACTCCTCACCTCGCCAGGCCTCAGCTGGAGTCAAAAGTGGGGGCCTTTCTAGCTTAGGAGCTTGAGCTCTCTCTACAGAGATCCTTCTTGCTCCCATTCAGCCACACAACCGCACACACAGACACATGTGCACAGTTACAGCAAGGAAACACATCCAGACCAGGCCGCAGTACATGGACACCCCTAAGTGTGAAAGTACAGGCAGTTCACCTGCCCCCTGGCTCTGCAGGCATCTACTGGTGTGTAAACACATGTTCATTGCCAGTATTGCCCACACGCATCCCTCCCTCCCTCCCACTTGCACTGGCAGGGAATTTTTCAAACTTGTTCATCATTTTTTTAAAAAAGTATATGCATGAGTAGCAAAATTATAAAATAACTCCAGGCAATCATTTAAAATGGATTAGGCATCTGGGACACCTGGGTGGTTCAGTCAGTTAAGTGTGGGACTTCAGCTCAGGTCATGATCTCAGCGTCGGTGAGGTCCAGCCCTATGTTGGACTCTATACTGAAAGCTCAGAGCCTGGAGCCTGCTTTGGATTCTATGTCCCTCCGTGCTCTGTCTTGCCCCTCCCCCATTCTGTCTTCTTCCACCTCTTGAAAATAAATTAATAAGAAAAAAGTTAATAAACTAAAAATGAAATTAATTAGGAGAGGGATGCCTAGGTGGCCCAATCGTTTGAAGGTCCAAATCTTGATTTTGATTCAGGTCAGGATTTCACGGTTTGTGAGTTTGAGTCCCAAGTTGGGATCCATGCTGACAGTGCAGAGCCAGCTTCAGATTCTCTCTTTCCCTCTCTCTGTGCCCCTCCCCTGCTTATGCACTCTCTTTCTCTCTCAAAGTAAATCAATAAACTAAAAAAATCAGCATGGAGAGTATCTGCCTCTGAGAGGAAAAAAGTAATCTGTGATTTGTAAGGTGTTTCGCTCAGAGTCCTAAACAGAGAAATTACAGAAAGCATCGTGAAGTTCACTGAGTTACCCAGGCCAAAGCTGGTTCACAGTCACTGGGCAAGCAGGATACATCTCTCTGGGGTGCAGGAGGGTCAAGGTTGGCTGATAGACCCAGAGGGAGTTGGGACATCACTTTGTTGAGAATCCTGCATCAGCAATGTGGCACATACTTACAGACCACACATGCCCAAGGCAAAGTCCTTCCTCTTGCAAAGTCTGTCTAGCCCCCTCTACCGGCAATACTTAATACTGCATTGGCAGTAAAAAAAAAAAGTGCGTAAAGCTCTCTTATTGCAGAGCAGATTAAAAAATAAATAAAAAGGTGGGTTTCAAGGTGAGAGGCAATCAACTGATAACTGGCATAGAGGAGATAGAGAACCTTTTGTGATGCCAGCAGTGTCCTAATACTTCATGGCTGTGATCATCACCCAGCTGTTCTCATTACAACTATTTTTAAACTGAAGAGGTATTATGCATGTTTCTATATGTTATATTTCATAATAAGATGTTACAATTACAAATAAAATAAGCATATATGTGATTAGCATTTAATAACTTAAATTTTACTCTATCTCCTGATGTTGACTAACCGCAAAATCTTTGCTAAGCCACCTAATATTTCTTCATCTTGAATCATTGTGCTTAAAACGGAGATGGTAATACCTGTCCAGCATATCAAGTGATTCCCATTTTCTAACAAAAGACAGAAAAAAGGAAAAGGTAAGGTTATATGTACAAAAGTGTTTTTGAAGGACATGTAAACATGTATAAATAAAAATAAGTATTATTAACTTGTCAAAAATTTTGGAAAATCTACCTTTTGAAAAAAGTGTATTACTCAGTGTTCTCCAGAAAAACAGAATCCATAAAGTATGTCCATAAAATAAGTGATTGACTCCCATGATTATGGAGACTGAAGATTCCCATAATCTGTCTTCTTCAAGCTGGATACCCATGAAAGGCAATAGGGTCATTGTAGTACAAGCCTGAAAGCCTGAGAGCCAGGAGAAGCAATGGTGTAAGTCCCAGTTCAAGGGCAGGGAAAGACCCATGTGTTACCTCAATAATCAAGCAAAGAGAGTTCCCCTTTCCTCCAACTCTGTTCTATTCATTCCCTCAACTGTTTAGATGATGCTCACCTACATTGGTGAGGACCATCTACTTTACTCTGTTCACAAAGTCAAGTGCTAATCACTTCCAGAAACTGCATCAATACCATCACAGACACACCTAGAAATGTTTATCCAAATATCTAAGCATCTCAGTCAAGGTGACACAAAATCAGTCACGTTGGTACATAAAATAAACCAATATAGAAAGCACATATTTATTTGAAAAGTGATACTACTACCAAAAAGATCAAGAAAAAATTTGTTGCTGTTTTTCTCATACAATTATTTACACAAAAAGTAAATGTTTCTTATTGTCCAAAACATTTTTCTTTTTTTTTATTTTCGTTTCTTCTTAGTTTATTGTCAAGTTGGTTTCCATATAACACCCACTGCTCATCCCAACAAGTACCCTCCTCCATGCCCATCAGCCCCCTTCCCCTCCCTCCCAACCCCATCAGCCCTCAGTTTGTTCTCAGCATTCAAGAGTCTCTCCTGGTTTGCCTCCCTCCCTCTCCCCAACTCTATTTTCCCCTTCTTCTCCCTCATGGTCCTCAGTTAAGTTCTTCCTCATCCACTTACATGTGCAAACATGTGGTATTTGTCCTTCTCTGCCTGACTTAGGTCACTCAGCATAACACCCTCAAGCCACATCCATTTTGCCACCCATGACCAGATTTCATTGTTTGTCATGCCATGGAGTATTCCATGGTATAGATACACCACATCTTCTGGATCCATTCATCAGTTGATGGGCACTTAGGCTCTTTCCATGTTTTGGCTATTGTGGAGAGTGCTGCTATGAACATTGGGGTCCATGTGCCCCTATGCATGAACATTCCTATATCCCTTGGGTAAATTCGTAGCAGTGCTATTGCTGGGTCCTAGGGAGTTCTATTGCTAATTTTTTGAGGAACCTCCACACTGCCTTCCAGAGGGGCTGCACCAGTTTACATTCCCACCAACAGTGTAGGAGGGTGCCCGTTTCTCCACATCCTCGCCAGCTTCTAGAGTTCTCTGATTTGCTCATTTTAGCCACGCTGACTGGCGTGAGGTGGTATGTCAGTGTGGTTTTGATTTGAATTTCCCTGATGAGGAGGAATTATGAGCATCGTTTCCTGTGTCTGTTGGCCATCTGGATGTCCTCTTTGGAGAAGTGTCTGTTCATATCTTCTGCCCATTTCTTCACTGGGTTGTCTGTTTTTCGGGTGTGGAGTTTGGTGAGTTCCTTATAGATTTTGGATATTACCCCTTTATCTGAAATGTCATTTGCAACTACCTTTTCCCATTGCGTCGGGTGCCTATTAGTTTTATAGATTGTTTCCTTTGCCGTGCAGAAGCTTTTGATCTTGATGAAGTCCCAATCGTTTATTTTTGCTCTTGATTCCCTTGCTTTTGGGGATGTGTCAAGTAAGAAATTACTGTGGTGGAGGTCAAGGAGGTTGTTTCATGCTTTCTTCTCTAGGGTTTTGATGGTTTCCTGTCTCACGTTCAGGTCCTTTATCCATTTTGAGTTTATTTTTGGGCATGGTGTGAGAAAATGATCTAGTTTCATTCTTCTGCATGTTGCTGTCCAGTTCTCCCAGCACCATCTGTTAAAAGGGCTGTCTTTTTTCCATGGGATTCTCCTTCCTGCCTTGTCAAAGATTAGTGGGCTCTATACTTTTGGGTCCACTTCTGAGTTCTCAATTCCATTCCATTGGTCTATGTGTCTGTTTGTGTGCCAATACCATACTGTCTTGATGATGACAGAAGATGTAGTTTATCTACATGATGAAATACTAAATGGCAATGAGAAACAATGAAATCTGGCCATGTGTGGCAACATGGATGGAATTGAGGGTGTTATGCTGAGCGAAATAAGTCAGGCAGAGAGGGACAAATAGTATATATTTGCACGTATAGGAGGGTTAGGAGGAACTTAACGGAGGTCCTTGGAGGAGAAGAAGAGGGGAAATAGTGGGTAGAGGGAGAGTGGCTAACCATGAAAGACTCTTGAATGTTGAGAACAAACTGAGAACTGATGTGTGTGGTGGGGGGAGGCGGGAGATGGGCATAAAGGAGGGCCCTTGTGGGGATGAACACTGGGTGTTCTATGGAAACCAACTTGATACTAAACTATTTGTAAAAAAAGAAAAACAAAAAACAAAAAACAATCCACTGAGATACCACCTCACTCCAGTCAAAGTGGCCAAAATTAATAACTTAGGCAACAACAGAGGTTGGCGAGGCTGTGGAAAGAAGAGAAAACTTTTGCACTGCTGGTGGGCATGCAAACTGGTACAGGCACTCTACAAAATACTGTGGATGTTCCTCCAAAACCTGTAAATAGAACTACCCTACAACCCAGCAGTTGCACTACTAGGGTTTGATCCAAAGGATACAGATGCTGGTTCGAAGGGACACATGCACCCCAATGTTTACAGCAGCGCTATTTACAGTAGCCAAAGTATAGTAAGAACCCAAATGTCCACTGACAGATGAATGGATAAAGAAGATGTGGTGTATTTTACACACACACACACACACACACACACACAGACACACACACACACACACACAGGAATATTACTCAGCAATCAAAAGAATGAAATCTTACCATTTGCAACAACATGGGTGGAACTAGAGTGTATTTAATGCTAAGTAAAATAAGTCAGAGAAAGAGAAATATCATATGATTTCATTCATATTTGGAATTTAAGAAACAAAACAGATGAACATAGGAGAAGGAAGCAAAATTAAGATAAAAACAGAAGGAAACAAATCATAAAAGACTCTTAAATATAGATAACAAACTGAAGGTTCCTGGAGGGGTGATGTGTGAAGAGATGGGCTAAATGGATGATGGGCATTAAGGAAGGCACTTGTTGGAAAGAGCACTGGGTGTTCTATGTAAGTGATGAATCACTAAATTGTATTCCCGAAATCACTATTCCCTTACATGTTAACTAACTTGGATTTAAATTGAAAAAAAGAAAGAAAGAAATTTCACCCTTGTGTATAGTCCATAGAGATAAGCATACTTATTGCAATTGATTCAGGCTTGTTGAGAGCATCATTGTTCATATCCATCAAATATTAGAAGCTATGCAAATACCAAGAAACTTTAGATTGGGAAACATGTTATGGATCTATAAAGAAAGCAGACCACAGGTAGAGCAACATGAGTGCCGCTAAAAGACATCTTTAAAAATATTTATTTATTTTGGGATGCCTGGGTGATTGAGTCGGTTAAGGGTCTGACTTCTGCTCAGGTAGTGATCTCACTGTGAGTTCAAGCCTTGTGTTGGGCTGTGCTGACAGCTCAGAGCCTGGAGCTTCCTTCAGATTCTGTGTCTCCCCTTCTATCTGCCTCTCCCATGCTCACACTCTATCTCTCTGTCTCTCAAGAATCAATAAAAACATTCAAATGTTTTAATTAACTTAAAAATGTATTTCTTCTTGAGAGAGGGAAAGTGGGAGAGGGGCAGAGAGGGGGAGAGAGAGAATCCCAAGAAGGCTATCTGCTGCCAGCACAGAGCCAGATGTGGGGCTTGAGCTCGAGAAACATGAGATCATGACCTGAGCCTAAAGGAAGAGTCCAATGCTCTACAGACTGAGCCACCCAGGCGCCCCTAAAAGACGTCATTTGGAATACAAGAGAGCAAGGAACAAAAGATTATAGACACTGTGTTTACATAAAGTTGTAAACAAAGCAAAATGAGACTATGTTTAAAAGTGAGATGAAAGCCAACACCTAGCCTCCCCCACCAAGAGAAAGGAAACTCCTCACCTCGCCAGGCCTCAGCTGGACTCAAAAGTGGGGGCCTTTCTAGCTTAGGAGCTTGAGCTCTCTCTACAGAGATCCTTCTTGCTCCCATTCAGCCACACAACCGCACACACAGACACATGTGCACAGTTACAGCAAGGAAACACATCCAGACCAGGCCGCAGTACATGGACACCCCTAAGTGTGAAAGTACAGGCAGTTCACCTGCCCCCTGGCTCTGCAGGCATCTACTGGTGTGTAAACACATGTTCATTGCCAGTATTGCCCACACGCATCCCTCCCTCCCACTTGCACTGGCAGGGAATTTTTCAAACTTGTCCATCAGTCCTCAGGTTTTGTTAGCATTCAAGAGTCTCTCATGGTTTGCCTCTGTCCCTTTCGCCCACCATTTACGCCCTTCTTCTCCGCTTTCCTCCTCAGTTAAGTACCTCCTAATCCTCTTATACGTGCAAACATATGATATTTGCCAGTTGCAATGACATGGATGAACCTCGAGAGCATTATGCTAATTAAAATAAATCAGAAGGAGAAAGCCATATGATCTCTCCTGTTGAATCAAAAACAAATAAATAAATTCATAAAACCAATTTCACAAAAATAATCGCACCTGGTGAGTAAGAATACTGATTTTAAAGATATTGAGGTAGGTGTAATATTACGTTTCATTCGTAGAATCAGGTTAGTAAGTTCTTCCTTTTAAGATGAAAGTAGCACATCTGTCCTTCCCTCTTCTCTCTGTCTTTTAGAGTTTATAGCTATTTTTATTTTAGAAATATATTTAAAATCTACATTATCTTCTGCCATGGCCATCTGTACTTGCTTTCTTGTACATTCCTACTTTAGTGGTTTCATTGCTCTTACCCAGCCATTGCACCATATTCATAAAATTAGGGGGCCTTTTAAAACATCATCTCTGGATTGGCTGGATTCCTTCCTCATATTAATTTTTTCGTATGCCTTTGCAGGTAAGGCTCATGGATGATGTATTTGTGACAATTCTGTTAGCTCGTAAAATTTCATAGTTATCGACGTGTGGCTGTATGGCTTTTTTTTTTTTCTCCTGCAGGAAGACACTGAGCACACACTCTCATATACCATGTAGTGTCCTCACTACGAACTGATATTCCTTAACTGGGACACTTAAAAGTGGACCCAGTAGCCATACACTGTACTAAATACAATAACAGTGAAACACCAGATGTTGCATGAGTTTTCAAAAGAGTAAGAAGAGTTTGGGCAAAAGCACAGAGATCAGAATCAATCATGCAGAAACACCATCGAAACGTTGCCAGTCTCGGAGCCCAGATAAGACACCACAGGGGTCAGGGAATCGGGGGCAGTAACCAGAGCCGGGTCCTTGAATGTCCTGAAACCCAAACTTTCTTCATAGACAATAGTATGATACAACTGTTTTCATAGAGTTCCCACCCCACTCCTGTCCCCACCCTCAGTTGTTCGCAGTCAGACTTCTACTGACTTTTGGCCTGGATCTTTTCACGTGTCCTTTGATCATGCCATTGGGCGTTGGCTGTGTCACAGAGCTGACTTTTCTAGGCATGGGTCTTCCCGCACACGTTTTTCTGAATAAAAATTCTGACACTCATTTGACAATGTCTGCCCAATGCTCTTACTCTTCCAACCAACTTGGCTACGAATACTGTCACAGTTTCACACCTCCTTCCTTTCCGTTATCTGCAGACCCAGTTCTCCGATTTTCAATGTATAGAGGTCACATTCTGGAAAGGGGAAGCCGGCTTCAGGTTTAGCCCTCTCAAGTGAGTTGCTCCTTCTCTTAAGATACCTGAAGGATTTTGCTTATTCCTTTTATCCTTTAAGGGGATGTATGTATCTTATACTGTTCTATACACATCTCAGCCTTGGGGCCATAAATACATCTAAGACTCTTTTATTCTGGAAAACAGATGCACTTCTCCTTTGGGGTTTCCAATATTTCTGTATTCTGGGGCTATTTTACTGTATTGTGCCTTGAACTACTATCCGGTTTATTTGTGAATCTCTTGATAATTGTATCTTCATGTAGCCTTTTCATTGCCATTGTCTTCTAGTTACACATTGATCTCTTTCCTTTATTTTTTAAATGCTTTTAACGTTTTTTATTTATCATTGAGAGACAGCACGAGTGGAGGAGGGGCAGAGAAGGAGGGAGACACAGAATGTGAAGCAGGCTCCCGGCTCTAAGCTGTCAGCCTAGAAGCCGAGGCGGGGTTCAAACTCCCACACTGTTAGATTATGACCTGAGCCAATGTAAGAGGGCTCAACCCTCTGAGCCACCCAGCCGCCCCTATCGCTTCCCCTGAAACTTGAGTCAAGATGCCGGTTTTTCACGTGGAAACCTCATGTCTTTCTGCTTCTCCTGCTTCTCCTCTGTTTTCTGATCCTGTTTTGACCTTGTGTAGAGTCTTTGTTTTGTCCTCACCTCTAAATTCTCCTTTTTGTTACATTTGCATTGACATGACTTCTCGTCTTAGAGCTCTCATTCTCTTAAATCTAGCTGTTTCAATTCCACATCATGGAGAAATTTCATGTAAATGTTCTTCTGTTCCTAGGGTTATGTTTACTGTTAAGACTAAGGATCGTTCCTTTATTTTGCCCTGCTTTGTTTCCTCAATAGACATACACTGACCCTGTGCCTTTCTTCCCTACGGCTCTTGTTTCATGTGGGATGTGAATTTTTCCCTCCATACGATTTCCTTTAGGTGAATGGCCTCTCACATGCTTTCTTTTTGTCTGGCTGTGGTAGCTGATATATTCCCTCTCTCTGCCCCTTGAAGAACATGTCAAATCCCACCCACACACACATACCCAACCCCTAGAAACTCTGAATGTGTTACTCTAAGTGTCAATAGAGACTTTGGAGAAGGGATTAAGTTAATCATTTTGAAATGGAAACGTAATTCTGTCTAAACTGTGTGGGATTCATGGTATGAGAAGAATCATTGGTATGGGAGGTGGGAGAATGATAGAACAGAAACGAGACAGTGGAAACAGATACTGAAGTCTTATGTTTTTTGGTTTTTAATGTTTCTTTATTTTGGAGAGAGACAGAATACAGGCGGGGATGGGGAGGGGAGGGAAGAAAGACGGAGACACAGAACCGAAAGCAGGCTCCAAGCTCTGAGCTGTCAGCACAGATCCCTATGTGGGAATCAATCTCCCAGACTGCAAGGTTATAACATGAACTGAAGTGAGATGCTTAGCAGACGGAGCCACGCAAGTGCTCCTGGAATGGTGTGTTTTGAAGAGGAAGCCGGGGAGCTGGATGCGAAGAATTCAGGCAAACTGTGAGCTTAGTAAAACAGAGAGCAGAATCTCCCCCTTGAGCCTCCATAAGAAACCCATCTTGTCAAAACCTTGATTTGGGGGCGCCTGGGTGGCTTAGTCGGTTAAGCGTCCGACTTTCACTTGGGTCATGATCTCGCGGTTCATGGCTTCGAGCCCCGCGCCGGGCTCTTTGCTGACTTCCAGCTCAGAGCCTGGAGCCTGTTTCAGTCTGTGACTCCCTCTCTCTCTGATCCTCCCCTGCTCACGCTGCCTCGCTCTCTCTCCTAGAAATAAATAAAACATAAATAAAAACTTGACTTGAAGTTGTAAGGCCCATGTGGAACTCCTGACCTCCAGAATTTTAAGATCATAGATTTGTATTTTTGCCCCTAGGTTTGTGGTCATTTGCTATAGCAGCAAAAGGAAAGTAATACAGTAAAGGATCTTCAGGACAATGTATTCTTTTCAATGGGATCTAGCCATAATCTGAAACGTCTTAATTTTAGGGGAAAGTATTCTTTTTTTTTTCCTTCCAAAATGTACTGACGGTTCAGTTCATAATTATCCGAAGTCACAAGCCTGTTTAAAGAACTACTTGTGATTATTTCATTGTATTCTATTTTATTTTTATTGCTGATCACCAGTCACTTCCTGACATTCTTCCGTGCAGTCACTGATTTTTAAGAGGTAAGACTTCCACCCTGGGAAATGAGTTTTGTCGTATGCTCCTATCATACTTTGCTCACCCTTTCCTGTTGAGATGCTAACTAAGCTAACCTAAAATTATATCTCCCTGCTAGTATAAATAACACCATGTGCATCACTCTTGTAATGACCTCTTTCTGAAATGAAATTGTAGGCTCATGGATTATATGCTTATTTAAGTTTACAAAATATTGGCTAATTGTTCCTGGATGGGGCTACTTAAGTCATTTTTGATCATGAGGATGCCTTCCCCCCCCCCGATCTGAATACTCATTTGTATGGTTTGACCTATTTTTTTTAATAATATGATACATGTAAAATAGTATCTAATTTTTCCTTTCACCTTTTCAGATAGCTTCCAAGGCTGAGCATGTCTTGATTAATGTGTCTGCCATTCAGTGGCTCTAAGAGGTGAGCCCCTGGTAAGTGAGGGGAATGTGCAGAAGCAGCATCTACTGGGGTCCCAGAAAACTGAGGGAGGCCGTAGTTTATGGCCTGGGTCAGGCCCAGCTGTTGACGTGGAGGTAAATGCTTATTGCCCTTAATGGAAGGAGTCTATGCCATGGTTGATGAGAGACAGGATGGAGCTGAGCACAGAGTGAAAACCCTGGAAAGAGCCCAGCTGTTTCCAGAGGACACAGACTGGGGCCTGGAACAGAAGCCTGTAGAATGAGACCTTCATGCTTGAGCAGAATCAGCTTCCTTTTGAGGTCCAGGAATGGCCGCGGAATCCAAGGGTTTTCCTTTCCCCAAACCTCTGGGGCATCTGATTAGGAAAAGAGGAGCAAACCACACAGTGGCTTGTTGTAAACTTACATGAGACTGTTCCCAGTAGTGGGGGAAAGTCCATGTAGTTTAGGGTGGTCTAGAAGGATGTATTGTCCTCAAATCCACACTTATATACCCATGTATGTTTCACGTGGAACTGTTTCACATCAGTTAAGGAGTGCTGTTGACAACATCTAACGTCAACTCTCTTGTACCATTCATGGCTAGCTCTCTAAGGTCCTATTTTCTCTTCCCCGGTGATTATTTAGTAATGTGGTTAAGGTGACCCATCAAAGGATGTTCTTTATTGGATTCAAGTCATCTCTAGTTTTGCTATCGTGTGCAAGGTACACAAATTCAAGTCAATGACAGGGTTTCCAATGGGTGAAAGCAATCCCTCGAGTCAGTGCGGCATGGCACTCCTTCAGTCCTGTGAGGACCAGCTGGGTCCCTGGGGCGCAGTGATGTCATCCATAGGTCACAGAACACTGATGCTGGCTTCCATCATAATAGGCCTCCTGGTATCCTGAGCGCTGGTCAGGAGAGTGATTCAGTGAGGACGTAAGTTCACCCATGGGTTGCTGTTCTTGAACGTACTGATTTGATTCTTTGCTATTCTGTCCCGATTCTCTGAGAACTGAATTTCAGAGAGAAAGATATTGATCGGAGTCCCTCCGAAGAGGGGCACCATGAAGCGGAAACATAAAAGGAAACATCTGGAAAGCACATACTCCACCCAAAGTGCCAAGAAGTCAAGAGGTAAGTGTTAAGCATCTTCCTGAGCATCGGGTACCATGGAGAAGGGAGAGGGGCACCTGGGTGGCTCAGTTGGTGAGGTGTCCATCTCTTGATTTGGGCTCAGGACATCATGTCGCGGTTCATGAATTCGAGCCCCATGCCGGGCATGTGTTAACGGTGCTGAGGATTCTTGGGATTCTATTTCCCCCTCCACCTCTCTCTCTCTCTTTCTACAAGGAAATCAACTGGAAAACACGTAAGAGGGTGAGAGGATCCCTAGCTGTGTTAAGGTCGAGGAGGATGGACGACTGGGGGAGGGATGTATAGATGCGGAATTTTCTGAAGCAACATGTCTTCTCAGAGGAAGGACCAAGTCCTTGTCTCTGCAGCTTAGGACCTGTACTCCTTATACCATGTCACTCACTGTGACACAGGCATTGTGGAGGAGTAGTGCAGTTCTTCTTAAAGAAAGGATTTTTTTCTTTTGTTTGGTTTTTCCCTAAGGACAATGGGTAAGTACAGGATGTTACTTGGAGTCTTCTAATCGTCCTTTATCTTATTGATGGAGGAGAAAATGGGGCTCATAGAAGTGAGGCAACCAATCCGTCACTGAAAGCTGCTTGTACAGGGATGAGTATATGAAGTCGGAATTCATGCATTGTGACGTCAGACTAGGACAATGAAAATGGAAGGCTCTTTGTGACACGCAAGAAAAAGGCAGAAGACACACAGTACTGTGGAAAACGTTGTGTGTGTGTGTTTGTGTGTGTGTGTGTTTTCATGGGAAGCGGAAGTAGTTCTGGTTCCTATGGAGATGAACAGTAAATAGGCAACTTCTTTGAAGTGTAGAAGATGTTTGTGATTTTTTGAAAAAGATGGGAAACTGAACTCGTTCTGCTTTCTGTGGATATTCCTACTAAACAAGCAGCTTCTGTGAAGGAAGACCATTGTTCCGGGGAGGGGGCCCTAGGGGGACAGATGAGAGCCACCGCCCGTAAGTTCCAAGGGGTAGCTCCTCCTCTGGAAAGAAGATGGCACTTGCCTACACTGTTGGGCGTCTGTGGGGAGAGAGGGCTAGACAAGGAGTCTGTCTGCAGGTCTAGCAACAACACCATGAGCGCATGATGAGAGATGTTATTAAGTGGGAACTATGAGAGCTGTCAAGCATGCACTCACAATCATGTGTTCACATATACACACATGTAGAATGTACATAAACCAGTCAAAGGTAGATATCAGTATAAAGTGGTTCACTTGCTGTGTGCCAGGTGCAGTTATTTGCTCTGAAGAATACGTTCCATCTCTGCTTCATGGGTTCGAGTACTTTGGTCTTTTGTGACTCCTACACAAAGGCATCAATTTCTTGCTTCTTTCATACTTCAGCGTATATGAGAAGGAATGGGTCAGGCCTCCTGGGCTGATGGAACCTGTGCTGTCATTCACATGCAGCTTTCAACTAGACCCTGGGTTGTCAACATTCCCATCAGCTAGGAAAGGAAAGAGCGCAGAGGGACACAGAGGAGGTCTTTATAGTTCTGGCTAGGGAAGTGGCACGTGTCCTATCCACTCATTTCCGTTGTCGAAAACATCCGCGCATGGTCAGAACTACCCCAAGAGAAGTTGATCAATCGAATCTACTGCGTGGTCCAGGTTAAAAGGACACAGCTTGCCACGTCCCCTCCATTTACAAAGAGCCTTCTAGAAAGCCAATCATGAATCATGATATAATTACAATCAATGAACAATCCTAGTGTGCTCTCCATGAAAATGCAGGCCCTATTTGTTGGCAAAACATGTCACGTAGTAGATTCCTCTGGTTTGTTTCATGGATGGATGAATGGACAGGCACCCAACGTGGACCACATCTCTGTCATTTGTAGGTAATTTCTCATCAAACCTGAATTTGCAACTTCTGCAACATGGACACCAGGGAATGCCCCCAACTCAAGACCAGACGGCAAGGGGAGATTCTTCTTCACATTGCTTCTCCGGCAAGTCTTCAGAAAACCACGTCGCTGCTGCTGGTACGTAGAGTGTGTTGAACACATAGGGTTCTAGGCAGACGCCAGGGATCCACTGGCTGATTCTGCCATTAGATGATACGAGGCTGCCCGGTAGAGAATGCAACTCTAAATGGGTCTTCCTCTTCTTCCGTGATCAACAGGGGAAGCCATCAGTGGCAAGGGAAAACTACATAAAAGGACTAGAATACGAGGCCCCAAAAGATCAGTGGAGATAGGTGCTTTATTTGAGGACATGTGTGGGAGCGTGTCTGGGTATGAGAATTTGACTACTCAAATGTGGAAGAGTGGGTCGGGATGAACATGCCAAAGCAGTTTTGTTACCAGGAAGGTAGGAAATCGCTCATAGCTTGGAACAGGCCCAGAGAAGGAGGATCAAGTCGAGATCTGGACTTGAGGTAGAGTTCCAAGACATCCAGCCCAAGACCCATCCCTTTCTTGGAGACTTCTAGCCAGTGTTCTCACTCTGATCCCTCTTTACCCTCATCATTCATTTCCTTATAATTTTCCACATGCATGGACATTCTCTAGGCAATCTTTTGGTCCCTACCACACAAGCAGCGATAGTTTCTCTGACTTCTAAAACCCTACATCAGTTATCCCTGTTTTTTAACATTCCATGTCAAGAGGAGGGCACTATATGTAGTCTGTGTCTCATTACATTCACTCATCATTCGATTGGTGAGATTAATCTGTGTTCTGTGTGCACTTTATTTTCTACACACAGATGTGATGAATGTCAATCATTTCCTTGTTGATTATACATTGCTGAGTACTTGGGTTGCTTTGAATATGGGGCTCCTCTGAAAAGGGATGTTCTCGATATTCGATTGCGTGTCTTTTGCTACCTGGACTGATTTCCGTTTGGCACATGTTTGAGTTCAATGGCTAGGTGGTAGTTTTCAGAGTTGATCTTCATCCCTTAGACCTCAGTCTTGTATACCTACATGTTCTAACGCAGTCGCATGTCACTGTACCCTTCCCCTTTCACATCAGGGCTGTACCCCCATTTGCTTTGAATCTCGAAGCTACTATTTTCTTTCTCTTACAATTTTTGATTGTTGCAACCTCCAATGTTCTTCCTTAGATTTCACAAAGACACTAATTCTGTTAGTCTTCAGGAGAACATGCCTAATAATTACCTTGGACACCTAAATCATAACAACCTATACACACTCAAATCTGTAATCATGGGACATGCAGTCTACACACATGAGTATTAGCTGAAGTGAAACAGACACAAAGCATACCTACCATTTTCACTCACCCACAATTCACCCCATATTCAGAATCAAAAACCCAAAATCAATCATAGACTAAGTCTCCATCTTGTTGGAAGCAACATGTTAAGAACCTTATGCACACCAATCCCATTGCATCCGTCACCACAGCTTGCTACTATACGTCCAAAATACATGTACCAGACGCATCCTTAAAGACGGTCATCATTCTGTTATGTTCATTGAATTTTGAGAGAGAGAGAGACAGATCGCAAGCCAGGGAGGGGCAGGAGACACAGAAACGGAAGCTGGCTCCAGGCTCTGAAGCATCCGCACAGAGCCTGATGCGGTGCTCGAACTCACAAGCCATGAGATCATGACCTGAGCCGAATCGGATGCATAACTGACTGAGCCACCAAAGCGCCCCAGAGATGATCCTAATCTTAAACAATTAGTGAGCCATGAGCTTGGTTAACGTGGAAACAGAGACACTGGTGTGATAAGAAAGAGTATGGACTTCAAAACTCAAAACCCATCAGTTGTTTCCTATGAGGTTATAAATCTCTAGGATGCGGAGTGCAGAGGGTCAACGTGTATCAAGTGGGAAGGAAGGTAAATGGTAGCCAAAATCCTAAGCAGGTGAATAGATATGAGGAGCGCTGGGAGCAGGATGCAGATGGAAGAAGAGAATTGTGAAATAGGCCAGTTTCCTGCCCAAGCTAAGGAAAACTGTTGAGGACAAAATCAGGATTTCTCTGGGTTGAAGGTGGGGTGGCACTGGGGAGAGTCGGTTAGGGGGAAGTGTGTAGGAGAGGAACACAATGGAAGCAGCTAGTTTTGAGACTTTTCTATCATGTTCTAGGAATCTCCAAGGCACCCACCAATGATCTACCTCCTGAGTCCTTTTTGGAAGACACCCCTGTGCTCTCTGAGTCAAAATACGCACCCTCTGAAGTGGAGTATGTTTCCGGCAGCGCGTCCTTCTACCGTCGCTCTTGTGCTGGTAAGGAGAAAGGAAATGCACTTCAAGTCTCAGCATTCAGGGCAGCGAGAATTTGAAAAGATTTGTCGAGGTCCAGCTCAGCATGTCTGCTTCGCCAATGGGGGAAAGGTACCCATTGGGTCCAGTTCTCATCTTGTCCTCCTCTCTTATTTGGGAGTCTGGGTCTCTGTTTCTGTACCCTTTGTAGAAATCTTCCTCATCATTTTTTCACTCGTAGGCAGGACAGAGGAAGTGTGTGCATTCATTTCAGGAAAAACATCATTGATCGAGGGAAGAAGGGAAATCTAAGGCACAGTACCCACAACTGTTTTGGCGTCACTGAAGCCTATAAGTTACAAATTAATAGAACGTGAAACCATCGATTGTAGTCTTCTTGTAATGCCTGACCACAGAAAATAGACAAGAGCTCCGGATCCTTAGGTCTCGACGTTAAACCATCTTCTCTACGGAATGACTTGCGAAATGGAGCTCACAATCCAAAACTACAAAACAGGGGCTCTTGGGTGGCTTAGTTGGTTTGGCCACTGATTTCGGCTTAGGTCATGATCTCACAGCTTGTGTGTTCGAGCCTACTTCGGATTTTGAGTCTCCCTCTCTCTCAGACCCTTCCTGCTCACACTCTGTGTCTCACTTATTCTCTCTCCAAAGATAAACAAAGGTTACGAAAATGAAGAAAAAAAAGTAAACTTCAAATCATGTACCTCTTAGTTAGCTTCTGCAAACATAGTAAACTCTTTAATTTTAGCTTGAAAGATCCATTGATGTAACAGAGCTGTAGGGGTGGTCAATAAGAATGTTTAAAATGATCAAGAATGGGAAACCGTAAAACACTACCAAGAAAGAAGAAGATTCCCTAAAAGTGGTCGTTTTAGAAATGAAAAATAACATTCTGGAAATTATTTGAAAACCCTGGGATGAGTTAAACATGACATTTGTCACAGATGAAAAGAAAAGGTGTGAGGTGCAGGATGCAGCTAAGGAAGTACCCACATATAGAAATCAGAGGGATCCCTAGAAGGGAAGGATGAGGGGGGATTATGGGAAATGAGGACACAATGTGACAGTAGGACATATCCAACTGAGGTTCGTGAAGAGTAACACAAAGAAAGGAAGACAACGCAAAGTGATCATGGTCAAGATCCTTTTCAGAAATGACGGAAGAACAAATCCTGAGAATCAGGAAACATCATTAGGAAGCTCAGCCCAGGAAAGGCAAACATAAATCCACTCCAAAGGTCATGAAAACCTACATTCAGAACTTTCATAACAAAGTCCTTAAAGCCACTAGAGAGAAGCACACAACACGTCCAATGAATGGTGGTTTGTCAGGCCGTGAACTTCTCCCCAGCGATTGTGGAAACGGCGTGACAGTGTCAAACTATGTGCTGAAGGTAAAGAACAGTCCTACCCCAAAGAGTAAGGATGAAAGAAAGATGGGATTCAGATAAAAATATAAACAGAAGGCGTAAAAAGTTAAAAACACAGAATGTATTCAGAAAGACGGAATGCACCACAGGAACAAAAGGTGAGCTGAGACGTTGCTACGTCTGTGGTTGAATGTCAACACGTTTGATGATGAACGCTCCCAAACTGGTAATGATGGATTCAGAGATGGTCCAAAAAGTGGGTATACCTGAAATAGTGGGTGGCCGTCCCATGTCACGTGACTGGAAGTTCAAGGATTCTAAGCTCCTGATTCTGCACGAAGACTGGGCAGTACCATGGACTCCGATGAGCAACTCTGCCCTCAGAAAAGAAAGGACATTGGGTAGATAGAGACTGCCCACTTGTAAATCCCCCAGTGAATCCAGAGCATGTGGAGGTCTTTAGCTTCAGGCAGCATACCTATTATCATCTATCAAAAGTGGAATCACGTTAGCACAAGTTGAGTGGATTAAAAACGCCAATAATTTCTTCTGTTCTACTAGAGGTCAGAAATCGAAAATAGGTCCTAGAGATCCACTCATCTAATCCTAAGTGATCTTCTCACCTCAAGGTCCTTAATTGAAGAACATCTGCAAAGTCCTTTGGACCTTACAAGGTAACGTTACAGGTTCCGGGGATAAGTTAGGGGCATCTTGGGGTCACGCATCATTCAGCCTATAACAGCTAAAATGAAAATGTGTTCCACACAGTGACAGATGTCGAGTCAGGGAAACAAATATTACACGATATTGACTACACTCTGGGATATCATAGTTCCAGGACACACTTTTGGCCTCTCCATAAAGACAATAGACATCTATTCTATCCACCTGACCGTCAAAATTTGGGAAAAATTAAAAAAAAAAAAAGTTTGACTCCTTCTGTTCTGGAGCTTTGGCCAGAAAAAAGACTGTATTCTCCATGCCTCTCTGACACAGGTGTGTCTGAGGGAGCAATGGAAATGTACTGAATGTAGGAAAGATTGGATCTATCTTCAATGTGGATGCAACGGAACAGAAATCTTACACAAGCAAAACACAGCTTGATTCTATTCCCAGGCAGGAAGAAAACAGTGTCATTGTCCCAAACTGTTTCTTATCCATCTCTGACAATAAAAATCCTCCTAAGTAGAGCTGTCTGAACTGAAAGTCGAGAGTGACGAAGGAAGCAAGGCATTTGCTGTCTACAAACGGAGAGATGAGAGATTCAAGCGGAACCAAGCCCATGTCCAGACTACGGCGAGGATGCAAGTTGTCTTTCCCCTCAGGAAGATATTCATTTCAGCCATATAAGAAAACCCGAGAGACTCGAGGAATGTCTCCACAAGGACAAGTAAGCAGAAGTGCAAGGGTATCTGAAAGGGACAATGTTTACAAAGATGGAGGCGAAGGAAGGGTCACAGCTCTCTGAGAAGTGGCAAGGCAAATGCAGTCTGCTCCTGGGAAGATGAGCTCAGTTGATCATCATGTGGGCCGCGGTCTGACGACCAGTAGGAAATGGACCATCAAGGACCAGATAGGGTCTCTAAGGAGGAACCTGTCAATTTCACTTTTTTGCTGGAAGACAGATGTCCGCTCCTCAGGAGATGCCCTCTAATGGGGGAAGAAGGGACAGCTATCTGATAAAGATCCTTAGGTTTTCTGTCCAACAACCTCCTGCCCTCAAAAACACACAGGAGTCTTTATTCTATCCCACACACCACTAGACTCATCCAAGTGTGCCCTCACGTTTACACTGATTAACACTCCTCCCTTCATTTCCCATTCTCTGCTCCCAGTTCCTTACACTTCCAGACACACTGCTAAGCTCTGATCCTCACTGACTCAACCTTCACATCTCATTGGGAAGCATTTGCATTCTTCACGTTGGCATTCTCTAACCTCATTCCTTAGATACCACCATCTCTAACTCACACAGATCACGTCACTCTTGTAGAACTCTGTATTTCCCATGAAGAAGGCACGAAGCGCACCCAATCCTATGCCATCTTCAAAACCTCCTCGCTTCCGACTCCCTCAGGTCCCTCATGCGGTTGCACAATCAAGGAGCTCATAAAAAGTCTCCCATCTCTCCATAACATGGGCAGATGCCCTCACTTTCATGCTCTCAGCAGCTCTCACAAAATCACCCAGGTTCAGAGAAGCCCGCATAAAACAACTAGAAATTATGGAACTACTTGGATGTCAGGAGTCTAGGACACACAGATTACTCATGCTACAAAGAAGATGGACTGGCGGCACAAAGTGAGCATTATGCTGCATGTCACCCAACGCTTCACACGGTACCTTCCCAGACAAACGCCGTTTCATCTCTGCACCCTCTAGGTAACATTGTTGATGAAACGTGACAGACACATCCACACATCGGATTGTGCTTATCAAACTTGCTACACATTCTAGCTCTTGAGAAATATACCACCACCTCTGACGTGTCCCTTCTTTACCCCAATGGGACCTACCAGACACTCTGGTCACCCAAGAGATAAAGTGGAAGTATTTTGTGAAGGTGTCCCAGGCCTCCCTGCAGTTTTGAAAGATGAGAAGAGACCTCCTATTGAGTGATTTTCTCAAGAACAAAAATTGACCAATTGACATACCGAAAGGCCAATGGAAATGGAGGAGGAAGGAAAACTATCTGGTGATATCCGTGATATATTGAAACCACGGTAGAGGTAGAGGGGACCCAGGAAATAAGCATATTTTAGGAGGAAAATAACCAACAACGTAGAACTCAACTCTATATTGGGAAGGTTTTAAGGTAGACTATAAGTTTGGTAAGTGTAGATGCCACAGTTGGTCAGAACAGGGCGTGGGGTATGTGGGAAAAGTAACAGCAATGACAGGACCAACAGAGAGCTGAGCCATTTCGCGGTCAGGGGAGCTGTGTCCATCATTGCGAGGTGGGGTGTGAAGTCCGCCTTGGGGATCCTCCTGGAGTGTCGACGTGCGGCACAGCTCCACAACAGGGCCTTCAAGGGAGGACCCACGAGAGCCAGGATCTGGAAGTGGAGGCTAAGGACCAGCAGTGGAGGTCAGGCAGTTCTTTGGTGTCCATTCGAAAGCTCCCAGGAAGCAGCAGGACTCACAATCGGAAACCACAACTGGCACACTGCACCCCTTTACCGACACACATCCTCCAAATTTCCTCTTGTGGTAAACAGAGGAACAATAACAAATAAGATGGGCACCTGATCGTGGACCAGGGAAGAACTGGTGCTCAGATACATGCAGAAAACAGTAAACGGCTCTCACAGCGAATCAGATACTTCATTCCAATAGATGTTTACATAGACTTCAATTGTAGGACCTTGAACAGAACGAGACTAGAATGGTCGTGACGATAAGTGCCATGTGTTTGATTCGATACGGTATCTCTTGAGTGTTTAGCGACGGCCAAGAATACCTGATTTTCTTTCTCTTTCCCAGAAGTCTTCAAATCATGTGAAGGCTCATCACAATCCAGACCCTCTCACCTAGTCCAATTCCAAAAGCAGAAGGAAGAGGATTCAGGCTTGAGAGACATCTGTGTCTCTTCTCCAGACAAGCTCATTTACAGCGGTACGTGGTGGGGGAGAATCGGGGATGAGGGGGATTCAGGCATGGTGGTGAGGCATCATGGGGGCCAAAAATTGGGATTGAGCTCCATTGCTCAGCAATGACCATGAACGAACCCTCTCGCAAAGACTACCCAGGGATTCTGTTTCTTGTTAGGGGGCAACACTATACCATGTCAGCATCCGTGTTTTCTTTGGTAGAAGCTCTTAAAGGATCTTAATGGGAAGATTAGAAATCTAAGAGAAAGGGAGAAGTATATTTAAAGAAGAGCCTGTGTAGTCTTAATTTGACCATCTCTATCACCGGGGTTCCCAGGGAATCGTGAAAATAGATTTATTCTTCAAAACATTATCTGTCTGTCTATCTATCTATCTATCTATCTATCTATCTATCTATCTATCTATCTATTTATCTATCTATTTATCTATCTATCATATATCTATCCATCCATCCACCCACCCACCCGTCCATTCATCCATGCGTCCAATCATGCATCCATCCATCTGTCCTTCCGCACCGTATGTGTGTGTGTGTGTGTGTGTGTGTGTGTGTGTGTGTGTGTGTAGGTAGAAAGCTTTTCATATGTTAGTAGATAGATATAGATGCAGAGGGCTTCATATAACGTGGACCCCGCATCATCTAAATGAACAATTTCCCATGAAGAAAATCAAGCAAATAATATCGAACATTCGTGATTGCAAACTGTTTCCATGCATAGTTCTGAATCAGCGTCAGTATTGTCTGCACATCTCCAGAAATATCACCTATGAGGTACTCAATATCAAGGGCATCCACCAAAAACACAATTTTCATCATTATTATTTACTTTTATATGAAGTAAGTGACATTTTCAAAGGTCAACTCCCCTTCAAGTTGTGAAGATTCCAACCAGAAAGTCACCTCCATTTTTTGGAGAGCACGTCTCATGTTTGGTAATGATGTGTGACTTATTAGGTCCACTAAGTGTGTGTCTTGTGAACTGACAAATTCTGGAAAATGCCACATCTCAGTGTTTGGTTTGGTTTGGTGTGGTTTGGTTTTAGGAGCCCAGAAAACACCACCTCACACTGTTGCGTTGTGTGTGTGTGTGTGTGTGTGTGTGTGTTTATTCCATTCCCCAGAAGACAGGAAAGGTCAAGAAGATTTGCCTCCTCCTGAGTCATGTGTGGTGGTCCCTGGTCGCAGCCATGCAGTGGAAGACAAGTCCTCTGCCGCAGAATTCTTTTCCTGGACCTCCTCTGCAAACACGCTCATTCCTGCTGAAGGGGAAGGTAAGGAAAACAAACAGGAGGGGTCTGAGTACGGACAGGAGGTACAGCTGAGCTGCTTGGCCCAAGCCCTACTTATTTGACTGTCCCCTCAAACGCAGAAAAGTGTTTCTGGGCAGAGGCACTAGACTGAAGCCCCTGTAGAAGAACAGAGAGAGGGAGCGACAAGATAAGACACTTCTCCTCATATGAACACTGGGACATCTGTGCGTCGCGGAGACTACAGTGCTGGTGTGGGTATTTCATCAGAACCTTCCCCCTCAGATGAGCATGAGCTCGGATCCTCACGCACACTCCCTCATCTGTATACCTTCCCCCCAGGTATGGTCCCGTTTCCCCTTCCTTTGACTTGTTCTCCCAAACGTACTGCCTTCAGTCCTCATTAACCTTCCTGTGCTGTAGTAGCATGGTGCCGGTACGCCCCGGTACCTTCCTTCCTTCACATAGTCTCACCCACTTACACACTAATCCCGTAAGTAAACCATGTCCTCTCACACAACCTGTTTGAACTCCCTCATGCAAACTGCAGCAAACTCATAGACCATGGAGTGGATGCACTTTCATCTACTGCCTTTCTGGTCCTGATGCCGCTTGAGCCACAAGGACGTCAGCCTCTCCAAAAGCCACACATTCTGAGAGCCTAGTTCACTTCCGCTAACACTTGACGTCGTATTGACTCCACAGCGAGAACAGGCAATGCTCCCGTACTTGTTCACACGGAGCGTCGCACCGTGGAACACATAGGCACGCGTTCATCCGCCATTGCCTTTTCCAGTGTGGAAAACACTCACGGGAGATGTCCCCAAACCCACAGACAACTCCACAAGACGCACCACACCCTCATCTTCCCAGTGACACCAGCTGCACACCTCCAAGAAAACATACCACTCCCCACATGCTGAAGATCACGTGTGGATATGCTTCTGCTCCCGTATCCACACAGGAATGGTCTTGTGGCCATCTTACGTCCTGCCGACATCACGTACTTATGCTCCCTATGTTTGGAATGTTCTTGCCTAGAAACACTTTAGTGCCATCAAGAAATAACCTGTCTTGGATTCCACGATCATGTGAAGAGTTCGCCCCCCTTTCCACCAGCCTACTTCCCATTCCATCCCATCGGGAATCCTAAACCCTCTCTATCCTCAGAACACCCCAAAGGAGAGAGGCTGATGAGAATATTTTACCAGCGTGTCCTCCGGAAAAGAGGAGTAGCTGTCCTGTGTGAGGGTGAGAACGGAGTGGAGCCGGCCTCCAAGAAGAGAAAGATGGAACAACTGACATTTCGGACATAAGTTCTCCCCCAACCGACCTCTCTTGTCCATATACGAAAGAACTCCTGAGTGACAGTGACTCCAGCTGGAACAACGCAGCCCAGGAGGAAAGGCAGGAGGTTGAAAGTCCAACAGATCTTCCCCCTCTCGAGGGATGTTCCATCGCCAAGCCGCCCGAGTGGCTGCTGGCCCCAGAAAGCGGTTTCAAGTGTATGGCCTGCTGCCGGGTCTTCCCCACCTTAGAGGCCCTGAAGCACCATGTGCAGAATGGAGTCAGTGAGGGCTTTAGCTGCCGCGTTTTCCACGTAGCCATGACGTGGCTGGAGAACAAGAAGAAAACGGCCGAGAGGAAGATGGAAGAGGAAGAACAAGGAGGGGAGGAAGAGAACACACAGGTGCCAGAAGAGAAACCATTTTGGCTGAAAGAATTCTTCCACAGATTATTTTCCGGCTGCTTTCGAGGGAGGAAGTAGAATAGACCCCACCCTGCTGAGGGGGCTTTATCCTGCCCAAACAACCCCAGTCCCCGAGGTTTTTGATTGACACCCACTCCATCCCCACCACTATCACCACACCACCAGGAGGAGCGGAGAGCCATTTGCAGGTCTACCCAGGGTTCTCCCGACAAGGGGAGAACATGCTTTCCCTCACATGCCCGCCCACACAGTTACTTGCCTGGGGCGCTGTACTCAGTGTGGAGACGGGAAAAGCTAATGCACGATGGAAACCAAAAGCAGAGAAAACCCACCCCTTTGGCTTTCATGTGCTTGTGCACATGCAGGTGTACACACACTTCTTCTACGGTCACAGTTGAAAGGATGGAACGTGTCACAATCTATCAGACACCATCAAATATATGAACCCCAGGGCGTTTTAAAAACCAGACTACCATCAAGGTTCATAGTTTGAAACACAGAAAAGCTACCAATTTCTGAGCAAGCTACTTTCCATGTTGAATGGTTTGCATTGCCACTGAACACTTGTGCATTTTCAAAGGTAAATCTTCATTTTTCTTTCTCCTCTGCCATCTTCAATCATAGTGACACATACCCACAAAATAATTTAAAAAGCGTTCGTCAGAGTTCATGAGGCCATACGAGGGACATTTCAATAGTGCCACTTTCCGATGGTGGTGTTCATAATTTGTAGCTTCTGTACATCTGATAGTATTCAAACTGAAAACTGCCCTATGTATGTATATCCACATAGGTGTCCCAAATCCCATAGGGCAGTTTTCAGTTTCAAGAATATCAAAAAGCGCAACAAAAGCTACTAATTAGAAACACCACCATCTGAAATTGGCACTGTTTGAATGTCCCTCCTATGGCCTCATGAACTGTGAACTGTCACTAGCACTTGTTCAATGTGTGCGTGTTTGTGTGTGTCTGTCCCTCTGATTGAAGATGGCAGATGACAAAGGAAATGAAAATGTATCTTTGAAATTGTACTATGAATGTGTTAAGTGACATGCAAACAGAGCATACACACATGTTTCATATATATGTTATATAAACATATATGTATAGAAACACATGTATGTATGTATGTATATATGTATATATCATCTCTATATCCATGATTATCTTGAAACTATTTTTTATGTCCATCGCCTCTATGGCTATGTACGTATGAGAACTGTGTACCTCAGTGTCCTAGAAGAGATCGATGACCGTTGCTTTTGGTTTCATCTGCTTAGTTCTTTTCCCTACTTCCTTTGATAAGAGGCTCTACTTTTTGTCCACAAATATATAGGCAAGTCAGTTAGACTTCCCTTAAGGAAGCGAAGTCCTTAATTTCCTACTTGGCTTCCATGAGTCACCCTCAGAAGAATCATCAGTGTGGGTTGGAGAAATCTGTACCAATAGCTTGGACAATGAAAATAGAGGAGCTAGAGACTGGGCAGTTGGCAATCTTTTGCCTGCAACTGAAGAAAGATCTAGGAGCCTCCACGACTGACCTTTCTTCAGTTCCTCCTTTTTGGAAGACCTGGCGGTTTGAACTATTAGTTTCCTATGCTAAGCATCTCCACTAAGCCTTCAATAAAGTGTTGTTTGGTCCCTTGAGCCTCAATCAATTACTTTGTTGGTCACCTGATGTACCTTAATGGATGCCAATTAGCTTGACCATGATCATTTCTTCCCTGTCAATAGTTGAACCCATATGGCCTAGAAATCACTCCTACAGTATCCTATCCTTCTGATTTTAGACTTCAAGAGGAAGGGATACGCTTCTACTCCAGATGCCCACTTGATTTCTTAGAAAAGTGCATGACAACTCTTTGGGTATAGAGAAACACCTGGGCCTCAAATTTCGTCAAACTGGACTAAATTTCATACCACCACTTAGTTCATTTCTATGCTTTCTGAGTCAGTGCTGGCGTTTGAAAAATGGAGATCATTTCATGTGTCTGTCGGCCATCTGGATGTCCTCTTTGGAGAAGTGTCTGTTCAGGTCTTCTGCCCATCTCTTCACTGGAATCTTTGTTTTTCCGGTGTGGAGTTTGGACAGAGCCTTATAGATTTTCGATAGTAGCCCTTGATCTGATGGGTCATTTGCAACTCTCTTTTCCCATTCCGTCAGCTGCCTCTTCGTTTGATGGATTGTTTCCTTTGCCGTGCAGAAGCTTTGGATCTCGATGAGGTCCCAATAGTTCATTTTTGTTCTGGATTCCCTTGTCTGTGGGGACGTGTCAAGGAATTTACCCCAAGGATACAGGAGGACTGATGCATAGGGGCACATCTTCCCCAATGTTCCTAGCAACACTCTCAATAATAGCCAAAACGTGGAAGGAGCCTAAGTGTCCATCAACGGACAAGTGGATCAAGAAGATGGAGTTCATCTGTACAATGGAATCCTACATGGCATTGAGAAAGGATGAAATCTAGCTATTGGTAGCACGATGGATGGAACCTGAACGTTTTATGCACAGCGATAGAAGTCTTGTAGAGAAGTACAGGATACCACACGTTTGCAAGTATAGGTGAGTTAGGAGGAACTCAACAGAGGACGATGGGGGAGAAGAATGGGAAAAATAGACGGAGAGGGGGAGGGAAGCAAACCATGAGAGACTCTTGAATGCTGACAACAAACTGAGGGATGGCGAAGGAGAGGGAAAGGGGGTGATGGGCATGGAGGAGGGAATTTGTGGGGATGATCACTGGGAGTTCTATGGAAAACAACTGACTAGACACTATTTACGAAAAAATGGATAGCATAATACCTAAAGTAATCGCAATTTTGAGGAGAGGAAGACACAGGTAAAATCACCCAACTTAGGTATTCAACATAAAGTGTCATACATTTTTGGTGTTTATTTCCTTTACCTTTGATGATTGGTGGTTTGGCTTTGATGTGTCTGGGCAGGAATTGGTTGTCGATGTTTCTATTGTTTGAGATACGCTGAGCTTCTTAAGAAAGTTGAAGTATTTTTTGAAGTTTCTTTTTTCCTTTTTGAGAGAAAGTGGGGGAGGTGCAGAGAGATAGGGAGAGAGAGAGGGAGAGAATCCCAAGCAGTCTCCCTGACTTGGGGCTCAAGCCCACAGACCGTGAGGTCATGACCTGAGCCGAAATCAAGGGCTGGACTCGACCAAGTGAGCCACCCAGATGCCCCTAAAAACTCTCTTAGTTTTGATAGAAATATAACTGCACAAGAAGTGGCACCAAGACTCCAGAGTGGTCCCATGGACCTGTCAGCCCGCTTCCTTCAACTTCATTGTAGTGTATTACCAAACAGGAAATTGAATGGAACACTACAATAAACTATCCTGAACACCAAAGTAAGATGCACCTGTTTTTACAGAGAGTTAGCTTTTGTAGATTTTACATAGAAGTCTCTGACATTTTATCCCATGTATAGAGTTCTATATACATCGTTGTAGTCAAGATACAGAAATGATCTGTTACCCCCCAACCACTTCTCACAGGTTGCTCTTCAACCCACAGCTCACTTTATACTCAATGGTTACAAAAACAAAACAAAACAAAATAAAAAACAAACACTGAGAGATAAGCCTCTAATATCAGGAACAAGACAAGGATTCCCACTCTATGTTATCAACTTAATAACGGAAGTCCTAGCCAGAGCATACAGACAAACAAAAATAAACAAGTCATTTGTATTTAGGAAGAAATAAAACTTTCACTCTTTGCAGACGATATGATACTATATGTAGAAAGTGCTAAAGACAACACGAAAGAAACTACAAAAACTCATAAATGAATTCAATACAGTCACAAGATACAGATGAATAACCAGTAACCTGTGGCATTTGTATACAGCCATCATGAAGCAGGAGAAAGAGAAAGCAAAAAATTGATCCCATTGGCAATTGGACTGAAAACCATCCAGTGCCTAGGAATCAACTTAACCAAAGCTATAAAAGATCTGTAGGCTGAAAACTATAGAAACCTTATGGAAAAAGTAGAGGAAGGCACAAAGAAATGGAAAATCACTCCATGCTCATGGATTGGAAGAACAGATATTGTTAAAATGTTGATATTAATGAAGGCAATCTACATATTCAATATTCTCTCCAAATAACACCAGCATTCTTCACAGAGCTGAAAGAGACAGTTCTAAAAATTGGATGGCACCAGAAAATACCCCAAATTGTAAAGCAATGTTGAAAAACCAAACCAAAGCTGGAGGCATCCCAATTCTTGACTTCAATCTGCATTCCAAAGCTGTGGCCATCAAGACGTTATGTTCTGTGCACAAAAATGGACTCATAGATCCATGGAACAGAATAGGGGACCCAGAATTTTATCCACAGACATATGGCCAACTAATCTTTGACAAGGCAGGATAGATTATACACTGGATACAAGGCAGTGTCTCAGTAAATGGTGTTGGGAAAATCAGACTGTGATATCACACCGAGAGAGACTCTTGAATGCTGAGACACAAACTGAGGACTGATGAATGTGGGTGGAGGGGGAGATGGGCATGGAGGACGGCACTTGTGGGGATGAGCACTGGGTGTTATATGGAAACCAATTTGACAATTAACTGTATATAAAAAAAATGAAAGTGGACCACTTTATTAACCATATATAAAAATAAATTCAATGGATGCCTGTGTGGCTTAGTCGTTTAGCGTCCGACTGTCGCTTAGGTCATGATATCGCGGTTCATCTGTTCGAGCCCCGTGTCGGGCTCTGTGCTGACTGCCAGCTCAGAGCCTGGAGGCTGTTTCAGAGTCTGTGACTCCCTCTCTCTCTGACCCTCCCCTGCTCACGCTCTCTCTCTCTCTCTCTTAGAAATAAATAAAAAACATTAAAAAACATGAGGGCCTTTTTGATAAAAATGTTGATTGACTTTGAGAGAGAGCGCGCAAGCATGAGTCACAAAGGGGCACAGAGAACCCAGAGAGGCTCCATGCTGTCAGCTCAGAGCCGATGCCGGGCCCTAACCCGGAACTGCGAGATCACGAGCTGAGTGGATATCTGACTCTGAACCGACACCTGGCCGCCCCAAGTCATTGTGGAACAAAGTTTTCATACTTCGACAGATGTTATGCATGATCAGGAGCCTAGACCCACGGAGGCAAAAGAATCGGGTCTGGTTGCAGACCAGACATACCGTGTAAGGAATCGCGTCCAGTGCACATGAGGGGCCACATTCACCTCTGTCTCGAGGCGGTAATGCGTTTTCACAAATAGGAAGGAGCATGAACACGTCTTGAAAGGGAGTGCGTGATTGGGGAAGGACCTTCCAAAGTGGGGTCTTGATGTGAAGCAGCGGCAGAGGCAGGAAGCCCAGGCGTGTCAAAGGAATGTCCACCTGGCAGGCTGTAACGCTCTCACAAGGGTGCGTTTGAAGATAAGGACAGAATGGGGAAGAGTAGGAACTTGACCTTGAATCAGAATCTGGACAATATCCTGTAGGCAGTGAAGGGCCAGAGAAAGGAGGCGTGGAAGTAGGGAAAGGACAGTATTCAGGCAAGTATCTGTGGAAGAAGAATCTTATAGGTTCGTGTAAGACGAACCTCTGCCCGAGAACAGGATGGCAACGGAGAAGGTCCTTACCTCCATGTCGGCACTGGACAGAAACGACGGCTGAAAGCAACACAGGGCAGAGAAAAGGAGCGCAGTAAAGGGGTCTAGACGCCGTGAGGAAGGGCCTAACGATGTGGTCACACGTGGACACGATGGGCCACAGGGAAGGAGCCAGTGGTGCCGAAGTGTTATGCTCCAGTGATTCAAAAATTCACACTGGCCAGAGATCAAAACGAAAGGAGGAAGACCCACACTGAGGCCAATATCCTATTTCAAAGGCCATGAGTCACACCTGCAACTTACCACTTCTATCTCCAGAGCGTTCCAGACAATAGGGAGTGCACGACAAAGCCGTGCCTTTGTCAGATGGGTCCACCCCTAAAGTTACCGCATCTGGCTGCTTCATTTAATGATGTTATTCATTCTCCTGGAGCCCGGAAGTTTCAGAGAGGAAACCTGACTCATCTAGGGGAAGTATCAAGTGGTGAAGTAATCTGAGTGCGTATCTCTGGGTATCTCTGGTACCGAACAAGCCCATTGAAAACGAGAAACTTCCACCTAAATGTGTCAGAGACTCTAACAAGTAATAATTACGGCCCCCCCACCATGGCGGGAGAAGCCACACCAGCTGGGCAGCCCAGCTTCAAAAAGGCTCTTTCTCTCTGGCATCTCAGCACGGACTGGCACCCTCTCCACAGCCAAGGTGCCCGACAGAAGGGTCATCCCGGGTGGAGGGTGGGGAGGGAGCCCCAGGGGAGAAACGCAAGTTGCAAGGTGCTAAAACCTGCACCAGCAAATGTGGAAATGAAGCAAACCCTCTTCAAACAATAAGTGCAAACAAATGGGAAAAGAGGCAGAAGGGACTGACCAAGAAACTACAGATCTACCTGAAGAAACAGAGGAACAAAAGCCCCAGGAGAGTCTGGCCTCTCGAGAGGCAGAGGTGAAGGATGTCCAGTCAAAGGTCCCTGCCACGTTACTGGCGGGCCTGTGTCTTTATAGAACCCAGATGGGGTTTTCACTGCGATTCGGAAATGTAAGCTTTTTACCAGCTCTGGGAATATTTCTATATCTGGTACATTTATATTTATATTTTTCATATTTATATTTTTAGGTACAACCCAAAAAGAGTATGTCTATGGAACCCCACAGGCTCTGGGGGGGGGCGGGGTGTCACCTTGACATCCCACAGGAGGGGAGCAGTTTTCACAGGCGACAGTACAAAGCATGGCAATTTGGAGACATGGTCGTGTATTTAATGGGTCTCAAACATCGACAGTTACCTCTACCCCCTACATTTCCTGAGGCAAACCGTTCCTTGATCTTGGCTCTCTCAGCTCCTGAGCACACTGGCCCAGTTTCCCTAAAGACTGTGTGGGTGTGCCTAGGAAACCTGAACGACTGAACACGTCATGCTTCGGACTGGTGTGATTGAAAAGATTATCAACACACAGATACTGGTATTTGACAGCTTCTTAAGGAAACCCTGCCTCCGCATTTCAAGCTGGAAAGTGACCAAAATAACAATTGAGATAAGATCACAGACCGCATCTTTTCAGGTCTTTGGTATCTGTGTTAAAAACTGCAAAAATGAGGGGCGTCTGAGGGGCTCAGTAGGTTAAGTGTCTGACTCTTGATTTCAGCTCAGGTCATGATCTTGCTGCTCATGATTTCGAGCCCCGTGTCTGGCTGTGTGCTGACAGTGTGGAGCCTGGTTGGGATTCTCTCTCCCTCCCCTGCGCGGGCACTCTCTCTCCCTCAAAATAAATAAGTCAACTTTATTTAAAAAAAAAAACAACTGAACAAAATGAAACATCTGTGTACGAATCAACAAAATCTCAATTGTGAAAGAAAAAACTCTTGTTTTCCCCTCATGGCTGACAACCAAGATCAAAAGGCGAGAGCGAAGATCAAACAGTGCCCCCCAAACACTAACGAAAGAAACCCCTCCCCACGTCACGGGCTCTGGTCTCATTAGGAGCACCTGGGCGGCTCTGACGATTCGAACACACTCCTTGCGGCCTCCGTAAGAGAAGAGCTGGTCACGAGACCCTGCAACAAAGAAAGACAGATGTGGTCGGCACAAGGGACCAAGGCAGGTCGTGGCCAGAGCCAGGCCGATGAGGTATACAAAGGGAAGACACGACAGGGTGACAAGGGGGAGGCGGCCAACAGAGTGTCCAGGGAAAAGTCTGACAGGGAGGAGGACAAGGTGAACAGCCCGAGCTGTCAAGAGAAACAAGGAATCCCGGCCCACGTGACCGCGGGAGTCACATGGGCACAGCAGTGATGCGGGTAGCGTTCCCGTGGGCTAGGCGTCCCATGAAATCGGGGCAGTCACGTGAGCGCAGCAGTATGGGTTTTGCGATCACGTGAGCCGGGTGTCCCATGAAAGCGGCGCAGTCAGATGAGCGCAGCAGTATGGACTTAACGGTCACGTGCATGGGGTGTCACTTGAACGCGGCAGTCACACGAGCGCAGCGGTATGGGCCTCGCAGTCACATGGGCCTGGGGTCACGTGAAGGCGGGACAGTCACATGAGCACAGTAGTGAGGACCTGTGCTGTCAAGTGGGCTGGTCATCACATGAACGCGGGCCAGTCACATGACCGCTGCTGTATGGGTTTCCCGGTCACGTGGAGCCGGGATCACGGATCACATGAACGCGGGGCCGTCACATGAGCACAGCAGTTGTGGGCGTAGAGTTCACGTGGGCCAGGCGTCCCATGAAAGCGGGGCACTCACATTAGCGCAGCAGTATGGGTTTGACCATTAAGTGGGCCGGGCGTCACGTGACCGCGGAATTCACATGAATGCAACAGTGAGGGCCGTTGCGGTCACGTGGGCCGGGTGTCACGTTAATGAGGGGCCATCACATGAGCGCAGCAGTATGGGCCTCGCGGTCACATGGGCCATGGGTCACGTGAACGCGGGGCAGTCACATGAGTGCAGCAGGGATGGCCTGTGCGATCACGTGGGCCGGGCGTCACATGACCGCGGCAGTCACATGAGTGCAGCAGTATGGACTTCGTGGTCACGTGCATTGGGTGTCACATGAACGCGGGGCCGTCACATGAGCACAGCAGTATGGGTCTCGCGGTCACATGGGCCATGGGTCACGTGAACGCGGGGCAGTCACATGAGTGCAGCAGCCATGGCCTGTGCGATCACGTGGGCCGGGCGTCACATGACCGCGGCAGTCACATGAGGGCAGCAGTATGGACTTCGTGGTCACGTGCATTGGCTGTCACATGAACACGGGGCCGTCACATGAGCACAGCAGTATGGGTCTCGCGATCACATGGGCCATGGGTCAAGTGAACGCGGGGCAGTCACATGAGTGCAGCAGCCATGGCCTGTGCGATCACGTGGGCCGGGCGTCACATGACCGCGGCAGTCACATGAGGGCAGCAGTATGGACTTCGTGGTCACGTGCATTGGGTGTCACATGAACGCGGGGCAGTCACATGAGTGCAGCAGGGATGGGGGTAGCGGTCACGTGGGCCAGGCGTCACATGAACGCGGGCCAGTCAGTTGGACGCAGCTGTATGGGCCTCGTGGTCACGTGGGCCGGGCCTCCCGTGACCGCGGATCTCACATGAGCACAGCAGTGATGGGCGTTGCGTTCACGTGGGCCAGGCGTCACATGAAAGAGAGGCAGTCACATGAGTGCAGCAGTGATGGCGGGTCGGTCAGGTGGCCTCGTCGACACATGAACGTGGGGCAGTCATAGGAATGCAGCCGTACGCTCTTCGCTAACACGTGGGCCGGGTTTCACGTGACCACGGAAGTCACATGAGTGCAGCAGTATGGGCCTCACGGTCACGTGCACCGGGCATCACATGAATGCGACAGTCACATGACCGCCACGATGATGGCCTTCGCGGTCTCGTGGGACTGGCGTCACATGAACGCGGGGCAGTCACATGAGCGCTGCAGTATGGGCTTCGCGGTCACGTGGCTCAGGCATCACATGAACGCGACAGTCACATGACCGCCACAATGATGGCCATCGCGGTCCCATGGGGCAGGTGTCACATGAACGCGGGGCAGTCACATGAGCGCGGCACTATAGGCTTCGCAGTCACGTGGGGCGGGAGTGCCATGAAAGCAGGGCAGTCCCATGAGCGCAGCAGGGAGGGCCTGTAGGGTCAGGTGGGCCGGTCGCCACATGGACGCGGCAGTCACATGAGCGCAGGACTGTGGGCTTCGCTATCAGCTGGGCCGGGGGTCCCAGGAACGCGGGGCAGTCCCATGAGGCAGCAGTATGCGTTTCACGATCACGAGGTCCCGGCGTGACCGCGGAATTCAAAGGAGCGCAGCAGTGATGGGAGTGGCGGTCACGTGGGCCAGGCGTCCCATGAAAGCGGCGCAGTCACATGAGCACAGCAATGATGGCCAGTGCCGTCAGGTGGGCCGGTCATCACATGAGCGCGGGGCAGTCACATGAGGCAGCAGTATGGGTGCGCGGTCACGTGGGCCGGGCCTCAAGTGACCACTGAGGTCACATGAGCACAGCAGCGATGGGCGTAGCTTTCACGTAGGCCCGGCCTCACACGAACGCGGGGCAGTGACATGTGCGCAGCAGTACGGGCTTCGCGGTCCCTTGGACCCGGCGTCTCATGAACGCGGCCGTCACATGAGCGCAGCAGTAGGGGCCTAGCTGTCACGGACGCCGGGGGCCACGTGAAGGGGGGCAGTCACGTGAGCGCAGCAGTGATGACCCGTGAGGTCAGGTGGGCCGGTCTTCACACGAGCACGGGTAGTCACATGAGCGCAGCGGATGGGCTTCCCGGTCACGTGGGGCAGGTATCACGTGAACGAAGTGCAGTCCCATGAGCGCAGCTGTATGGGCTTCGCTGTCGCTCTCTCTGAAATAAATGAAAACATATACCATTTTAGAAAAACATAAAAGGTCCCTACCACCCAGCAATTGCACTACTACGTATTTATCCAAAGGATACTGGGGTACACTTTCAAAGGGACGCATGCACCCCAATGTTTATAGGAGTAATATCAACCATAGCCAAAGTATGGAAGGAGCCCAAGTGTCCATCAACTGATGGATGGATAACAATGATATGGTGTACGTATACAATGGAATATTACTCAGTGAAGAAAAAGAAGACAATCTTGCCATTTGCGGCAGTGTGGACGGAACTAGAAGGTATTATGCTAAGCAAAATACGTCCATCAGAGAATGACAAATGTCATATGATAGCGCTCCTGAGTGGAATTTAAAAAACACAACAGACGGACATAGGGGAAAAGAAGGAAAAATAAGATAAAAATAGAAAGGGAGGGAAACCATAAGAGGCTCTTAAATACAGAGAACAAACTGAGGATGGATGGGGAGGAGGGGAAATGGGTGATGCACGCTAAGGAGGACCCTTGTTGGGGAGCACTGGGTGTTGTACGTAAGGGATGAATCCCTGGGTTCTATTCCTGAAGACAAGACTACAGTGTATGTTAACTAATTTGAGTTTAATTTTAAAAAAAAGAGCATTCAAATTCCCTTAACATAACAAATAAACAACTCACAGTGATAGAAGAAGGTATCTTTTAAGTTTTCGATGCTGGATCATCCCCGGCCAAGAAATGGAGTTTTACGTTTACGGACGTGCACGCACATGAACCCAGGCACACACACACACACACACACACACACGTACGCACACGCACACACACACACTCACTCTCACTCACTCTCACACAGACACACAACTTAGGTCAAGAGTGGGATTTGCTTGCAGTGATAGAGATCAGCAGACGTGGCTTCACCCTTTGCTTTTATACCCACTTCTGTTGTGTAAACACGGCATGAAGTGTGGGTCTTACCTTTTCACCACTAGCTTCAGGGTTTTATGAGAGCCTTTCGTCCGGAAAATCGCCTCCTGTCGAAACCCTGAGAGACTAATGTCGCTGATACCGCCGATCTCGTCCCCGGCCACTAACTTGTCCAATGCCACAGCTTTCCTTGCTTCTTCAATCTGCAACAAGGACCCACATGCCATGAGCCTCCCCACAGGCAGAGCAAGTCCCCAGAAGTCGGCTAGGAGCGCCGTGCCTGTGGCGTATGCTGCCCATGGCTCTAGGACCGTCTCTGGGACCGGGCCAGACCGCATCTGGCCCTGTGGCTGCACGGATTCCGATCTGGTGAACGGGAGACCCATCCGTCAGCCAGCACCGCCTCTGCAAAGACAGGGGCCACATTCACCGAGGGAACAGGAACGAGTGTGAGCGCTGCAGACCTCGCACGACCCCGATCGGTGGATCTAAAGATCCAGGCCCTTTTCTGGACTTCCTTTATCCAAACAAGAACGATGGGTTACTGTTATCACGTACGATTTCTCATCCCTTCATCCCATGCCTAGCTTCCTGTAACTGCTTTCCTGAGACAGACTTCAAATACCACAAACCACACCCATGTAAATATACAAGTGAATAGGCTTTTAGTATATTCACAAAACTGTGCAACCATCGCGCCGCATCAGAACACTTGTCTGCACCTAGAAGAAACCTGACAGCGGTGAGCAGCCACCTCCTGATCCCCTCCCCCCAGATGCCACTAACCCACTTCCTGCCTCTATGCATTCGCCCATGCCAGAGTAGCTCACATGAAACCAATCCTAAGGGACACGTGGGCGGCTCAGCCTGGGTGGTTCAGTGGGTTAAGCAACCAACTCTTGATCTCGTGGAGATCCGTCTAGTCATTCCAGGAACACACCTGTTTTCACAATGGCCGGGGGGACTTGGAACAGAGAGCTGAACTCTTCTTCGATTCGGCTAGCTTCCACACCCGCGTCATGTGTGTGCCTGGCTCCAGGTGGTTATGTGGGCAGCAGAGATGCACGACAGAAAGGGCGACGGCCTTTTCAACTGTGTGTGCAGCCAGTGAGTGCCCTTGACGACACTCTCCAGATCCCCAACTCTCTTCCCCAGTGGGCCTTGCCTGTCAGTACAGACTGCATTCACGTCCCTCTCTGTTCACTGCCAACCCTCAAGAACGCTGGCCTCTCTCACACTCCCAACCCACTTGTGCCACATGGCCTTTGCACGATCTCCTTTCTCGATATCCTCCGTTCCACACTTCACTCAGATCTCCATTCAAATGGTGCTCCTTCAGGGGCAGAACTCTCAGTCGCTTTCGCACGTCTCAACTGCCAAGCGACGTGGCCCTCAGGGAGACACACAGGGCGCCCTATCCCGAATCACTCTCCTGCCCCCGCGGCTTGCTTTCTCCCCGCGGCCCCTCTCGTGACCCGGATGAGGACGTCTCCTTGGTAGCTTTCCTTGCCCCTGTGGGTCGCCGCAGCGGGCGAGTCCTGCGGCACCAGGCGACCCTGCGCTCTACCCACCGCGGGAGCGGCAGGGCGTCGGGGCAGCCCGGGCACACACAATGCGCTCAGCGCCAAAGCAGGGACTGTCCCGGGCGGCGGGGGCCTGGAGGGCAGGGAGCAGCCGCGGTGCCCCGGAGACGCGGGACTGACGTGACCCAGGGGCTCCCACGGGCACAGTGTGGAGGGGTCGCGTGCAGAACCGGGGGCAGGGGCGCTTCAGGGAGGGACCAGCGCATCGGCGTCGTCCCCAAAAGACGGGGCGCCTGCGCGGTCTGCGGAGACGCCTGGCAAGACCCGGGCCGCCGCGGCCTCCAGCCGCACGGGGGCGCGGTCGTGCCGCCCCCGCACGACAGCCCGCGAGCAGGGCACACTGACGTGATGCGGACACCTGGGATCACGCGCACGTGGGTGACCGCGGAGCCTGGGATCACGTCCACTTGGGAAACGGGGGAGCCCGGGAACACGCGCACTTCAGTGGCAGGGGAGCCTTGGGCACGGGCACTCAGGTGACTGCGGAGCCCGGGTCGCGTGCACTTGGGGGACGGGGAACCTGGGACCACACGCACTATGGGTGACGGGGAGCCCTAGGCACGCGCACGTGGTCATGGAGAAACAGGGATCACGCGCACATGGGTGACGGGGAAGCCTGGGATCACCCACACTTGAGTGACTGGGGAGCCCGGGGGCGCGCACTGGCTCACCGGGAGCCCAGGTCGCGCGCACTTGGGGGTGGCGGAGCCCAGGTCACGGGCCTTTGGGGGACTGGGGAGCCGGGAACACACGCACTTGGGAGACGCGGAGCCCGGGTCACTCGCACCTGGCTGATGGGCGTCCGGGTCATGCGCACTTGGGTGACATGGAGCCTGGGTCACTCGACCTTGGGTGATGGGAGCCAGGGTCACGCGCACTTGGGTGACGGGGTAGCCCAGGTCGCATGCACTTGGGTCAAGGGGGAGCACGAGATCACGCGCACTTGGGTGATGGGGGAATCCGGGACCACACGCACCTGGGTGACTGGGGAGCCCGAGTCCGCTGGAGCAGGGGATCATGGTGCACTTGGGTGATGGTAGAGCCGGGTCCCGCGCACACGGTAGACAGGGGAACCCGGGTCACGCTGGTGCACGGTGCATGATCAGGGGCACAGGGACGACGGGAGGCCAGGTGGCAGGTACCTGAGGGACCATTTGGGCTGCTGCCACTGTGCGGGCCCTATCTTGGCTCCAGGGCGCCACGGTTGCCTGGTCACCCGCATGCAAGTAGAGGAGGGACCCAAGTAGTGCGTCTATCAGCTTCTTCACACTAAGACACCCTTAAATGTCTGCTCATGGTAGACGCTACCTTCTTTCAGACGAAAATGGGGGGGGCACACAATTATTTTCACCCAAAGAGGACTCTGGTGATCCCTTTAGTCATTCTAGTAACACCCCTGCATTCGGAATGGCAGGGTTTGGGGACTGTGGAAAAGACAACTGAACTCCTCTTTCTGAGGGAGGGGAAGTCTCAGGGTGCAAAGGACGGGTTGCGACGCCCCAGAAAAGCGTCATCTGAATTCACAGCCTCAGAGGTTCAGAGCTTATGGCAAATCACAGCAGGTGTCACTGGTGTCACCACACCCTGCGGTCTTTGTCTCAATACCAGCAATGTGGCAGCTGCCTGGGCCTGAGGGGATCGTTCCCCGTGGGGAGGCCATATGGCCTCTACCAAATTCCTCCCCAGTCAGGGACGGGACTTCTCCCTTTATGGCACAGGGACCCCTCAGAGCAGGCTGCCTGTTCCTAGGGGTTCTCCCTGCTTTCTCACCAGAGCACCGCCGGGTACTGAGCTCTGAAACTCCAGAGTCGTGCTCCCCTGTTTACACAATCACAATCCTGTGGCATTGAAACCCTTTCCTTTCTCCCCGTCGGTGGTGATGGGAAACCGATTTCTTGTCCAGTCCCCTTGGGGTGTTTTCACTCTTTCTGTCTCTCTCTGTCTCTCCGGCTACTCTCGGGGAGAGTGCATTTCTTGCAGGGTCCCGATGGGCTGCGCTCTCCCCCTTTCTCTTTCTCTCTCTGTCCTCTCTCTGCACATTCGGCTCCTTGCCCTCCGTGGCTTTTCTCTACCCCGGTTGACTTCTTTGCGCCACATGCCTGCCAAGTTCTGCAGCTCAAGGTATGCCGATTGTTGCGTTAATCCTCAGAGCAATTTCCCAGGTGTTTTCCATGGTTTGGTGCTGATCTAGCTGCCATTCAGGGATGCGACAAGTTCAGGGTCTGCCTGCTGCTCTGCCACCTTATCTGCTCGCTGCCAGAGTTATCTCTTATCGTTGTATTTTGCGAATTTCCCTATGATACGTCGTAATGTTGATCTGTTCTTGTTGATTCTGACGGAAGTCCTCTGTGCCTATTGTACTTGAATGCCTGTTTCCCACCCCAGTAAATAGGGAGTTGCCAGGCACAGACGGGCAGCGTGGGATGTATGTGAGTCCTGCCTCCACAGGCGGTGACTGTGCTGCTCCCTGAAGTCCCAGGGTGTTGGTGTTGGAGGGAAATGGCGCTACGCAATCTCCTATCCCTGAACAGGGCAATTTCACACCCCGTGCTGTTCAAGCAGCCCACCCAGAAGAGTGAGGCCAGTCAGCAGTGGGATCATGACCTGAGCCAAAATCTAGAGTCGGATGCTCTACTGACTGCAGTCACCCAGGCACCCCTGACTTGCTGGGTTTTGGGGGTTTTTTTTGTTTATTTTTTTTTGTTTAACATTTTCCCTCTATCACTGTATATTCTGTCTGAAATTACAGTATGTCTTGGTGTTGTTCTACTTTTGTGGATTTTATTGGGAGTTCTGTCCTGGATCCTGGTGTCTTTTCCCTATCACTGAATATGAAACTTGCAGTTGTTTTTGCCTCATATAAATTTTCTCTCTCCTTAGAAATGGATAGTTTGAAAAATAAGAGTGATTTCTTAATTCAATAATCACTGTGATAGTCTAAGAAATTAATAACAGGAATTACAATTATTTTAACACTTTTTGGCTACATTAAACTAATTAAACTAATCTCTTTCTGCTCCTGTTTGTCAGAGCCTTTCATATGGTTTCAATCCAGATTTAGAAATTGCTGATCTACACACAAAGAATAATACATGTTTTATTATAGTCTGTTCTTGGACTGACACTTTAATTTTTCAGTTGTAGTTGATGTTATTACCATACCTCTCTCCTTTAAATCTTGAAGGATTTTTTAAATAATTTTTAAATTATTGGAGAACACTGAGTCACATTCTCATATGGAAAAGAACCTACACTATAAGGGAGCTAGTTTTCATGTTATTTCTAACATAGAACCAACTTGTGAATCATTCAGTGCCATGAAGATTTTTGAACATCTTGTTCATGAACATTTGTGTATTTGAATTCATATTTCCAATATCAGAAGGAAAATGACATGTGAATTTTTAATGTATTTCCATTGAAACTTAATGAGTTTTCATTGCTTAAATTAAATAAAATGCTTAAATTAAAAATGTATTAACATTATCCTTACTTATATTTCTTTTCCTGAAGTTTTCTTATCATTTATTTGGGTGTACAATAATATAATTGAACTTCACTTCTATAAATCACATTTTTCACCATTCCAGGTTTTATATCAAGTGATGAGGAAGCAAGGATATATTTCAGGAATTCAGGAATATGTACCCTGATATGGCCCAAAGATTTGTTTCAAATTTCATTGCTAGATGCAGTTCCTCTCAGTATGCAATGCTGGATTCATTATGAATCAAATACTGTATCTGTTAAAGAAGACATACAAGTTACAGCTAAATGTCATCTGTATTCTCAACATTGGTTTTCATCCTCTATGGAGTTCAAAGGCCAAGTGGCTGTATACTCTTGCATCCCACAGGTGAAACCAACATCTGAGCCCTGACTCACAGGAAGCACTTTAAAAATACTACCTAGGGGCACCTGGGTGGCCCAGTTGGTTGAGTGTCCAACTTTGGCTCAGGTCATGATCTCATGGTTCATTGGTTTGAGCCCATATTGGGCTCTGTGCTGACAGCTCAGAGCTGGGAAACTGCTTCGGATTCTGTGTCTCCCTCTCTCTTTGCCCTTCCCCACTTGTGTACTCTCTCTCTCAAAAATAACTGGGTGAACATTTAAAAGAATAATAAAAATAAAAACACTAACTAGCGAAGGTACTGGTTAGTCACTTTGAGTGTTCAACTACTCTCAAGAAACAGCAGCAGTTATTCATAAATTAAGCTACTTACACATCAGTGTTGGTCACAGTGATAATAGACTAAATATTAATTAGTTAATATGGCTAACCTTTCAAATAATTCAGTCCAGTTTAGTAAGGGGGGATTTTACTTCTATAATTGACTATGAATATTGTATCCAGATAATACATATTTCTGCTTTTATTTCAAATAGCTGATTGAAATGAATATATTTTTGTCATTCTTAATAAAGGTATTTTTGCATTTTTTTTCTTCAACTTGAAGTTAGAAGCCTTAAAACCAACTTTGTAACATAATTGCTAGGAATGATAATGGACATTCTATTCTATTCTAGTCTAGTCTAGTCTAGTCTAGTCTATTTATTTTATTTTATTATTTATTTTATTTTATTTTATTTTTATTTTTTGGCCAAAGTTATTCTAACACAGAGAAATACAATAATATATTTCCTCTCAAAATGATCTTTATTTTGGGGTGCCTCGATGGCTTAGTCGGCTGAATATTGGACTCTTGATTTTGGCTCAGGTCATGATCCCAGGGTCATGGACTCAAGCCCCACATTGGCCTCTGCACTGAGCATGGAGCCTGCTAGGGATTTTCTCTGTTGCTGTCTCTCTCCTGCTTGCTCTCTTTCTCTCCAAATAAATAAATCTTTTTTTAAGTTTTATTTATATATTTATTTTGAGAAGTAGAGAGAACCAACAGGAGAGGGATAGAGAAAGAGGGAGTCAGAGGATGCGAAGTAGGCTCTGCATTGTCAGCAGAAAACCAGATGAGGGGCTCAAACTCATGAACCATGAGACCATGACCTGGACTGAAGTTGATGCTTAATCAACTGAGCCACCCAGGTGCCCCAAATGCAACGTTTCTTTAAAAAATTAAAAGTTGATCTTCATTTTGACTATATGTTTAAGCTTTGGAGAGCTAGAGTTACCTGTGTATTTTTAGTATTAATGATTGTTAACCTCTTTTAAATTTATTCTTTGCCTGAAAAAGAAAAAATGCTGCATTTTCATGATTCTATATTTCCTGTCATCCCCATCCCTAATTGCACAATAACACAGTAAAAGTAATTTGTAAAATCTTACAAACTGTGGCTTCTTCAAGAGAGACTATACACAGATGTCCAATATTATACACATTAGCTTAGTGACAAATATCTTTTAAGTTCACTGGTACCTGAAAAAGACATGTTAAAAATCAACTTATCACACAGAAAGAATGTTGGAGCCAGAGGAGATATTCCTACACAAAGGCCAAATGTGACTACATTGTTTTCTGTTTGGCACACTGAGAATTTTCAAGTGTTTGTGGAATTGCATTGAGATAGAAGGCAGGGCTTCTGCATAGCAGATGGAGAGAAGTGGCTGTCCCATACCCTGCCTGTATTTCAGGATCCTTTGTTCTTATAGACTGAAAATCATGAAGTGGGGCACAAAGGAGAGCAGTATTGTGCATTCGTATGTAAGGCCACAAGTCTAAACGTCTAAACCAAACTGACTCCATGACAGGCTTTAAGTTTCCCCTCTGAACTAGAAGGCCTGAGTTTCAGCTTTCCCGAAACTATCAGGCAGTTACACATTGCCCAAGGCAGGAGAAACCACCCTTGCAGCACCCAATCAGGAAAGGCCAGCGACCACCCTCCACATTACTGAGGGAGAGGCCTGGAGATAGAAACTATAGATAGGACCCTGTTACCTAATGTTAAAGTTAACCTGTTAGTCGCCAAACAAGACCCTAGGCTCGCTCTGTGATTGGTTGAATTTAAAAGTACTCTAAATGTTGTAATTGGATCCCCCCAAAAGTAACGAATACTCTAGACAATGTGTATGGTTAAACCCGCTGTCAATGATGTTGAATTATTATGATTGGATCACTGTTCCCATGTCACAACTTCTGTAACTCCCCCGTCTCAAACCCCATAAAAACCCTACTCTGCCCTTGTTCGAGGCTCTCAGCATGGACTCATACGCTGGTGAAGTCTGTGAGCACGAGCTTAAGCCTGTAATAAAGCCCTTTGCCTTTGCATGCGTGACTCGGTCTCCCTGGTGGTCTCTGGTCGGTGAGGATACTGCGATCTGGGTATAACACATAGTCTGGGGGCATCTGTTCTGGTCTTATCTCTTGCCCATTCTGAACACTGCTTGTACTTGACTTTTGGAGTGTGTGACCATGCCTACCACCATTGCAGCAGATATCTCAAAAGGGATATTGCACTTATTTTCTGGTTCCTATTACTTCTTCTAGGTCTGTCGTTAACTTCACGCTTACATTAATTATTTTGGGGGCAATCTAATCCATTCAAAAGCTTCAAAATCACCTCCACTTTACTATTTCTTCTTAGTTCCAGAAAGCTATAGCCAAGTCCAGATTGTCTGTCTCTAATAGGATGCTCCATAGACACTTAAAACACAATAGTTCTAAAATAGTATCATCCCCAAAACTCTACCCTTTAAATGTGGTTTATTTCTCAAAATTCTGTAAGACTTAGCATTAATGCTATCAATTTAGTCACTCAATGCAAATAAACCATCGATTTTAATACTGTCTTCTCCATATCAATAGGTGACTTAAAATCTAACCATTATACATTACAAATTTTTAATATATTCTACCTCTGATATCCTTACTTGTCCTATTCCAATTACTTCTCATGCATAATTCTCATATTTCACATTAAAACTTATTTTGCAATTGTTGCAAAGTAGATAAGCGTGGCATATCCAGAAAACAGAGACAGTGGGATGTCTTGAGGCTAATAGGATGTCTTGAAGATACTAAGGTGGGAAGAATAAGAAGGTCAGAGAGTGGTAGAGGCTGCTGGCTTTAACTCTTGAAAGATCAAGTGAGTCATTGTAAACCATAGCAGATTTTTCAGCAATGGAAAGATATTATTTGACTTATGGTTTATAAGGATCGTCTAGTTGTATGTATGGAAGAAGGACTGAACGGTGTGTTGGAAAGCACATAAGAAGACAGTTAATAAGTGTGAGGGGCAAATGAATTAACATGATTCTATAAAAGCTTTACAATCATTTACTAAATTAATGCAGTAAATATTTAGAGATAATTTGCCATATAATAAGGAGACAAAAGTTTAGCACTCCTAATCTCAGGACAATTACAGGCTGGTGGAGGAGTCTGCAGTAGATATCTACATATACCTCAATACAGACACAGGGAATAAAGAATGCCTTTTTGGAAGACAAGGCACTTGAGCCCAGTTGTGAAGTTTTTGCATCAGTAGAATTATGTAAAGACTTATTAGGAAGAGCATATGAAAACTGATATTGATATGGAAGTAAGGTACATTCAAAGGACCTCAAATCAGTGTATTTATAGTAATGTACAACTAGGGTTCTTAAGAGAAAGTATCTAGCTTCAAATTCTGGGTTTGGAGTAATTGGAGATTGATTGCTGTGTGGTCTCTGATCAGTTACTAAATTGATACACTTTGATTTCATCTATGAAATTAAGGTTAATGTATGCAGTAACCTATAAACTCCTTTTAAGGATGAAAAGATGGTAAAATACTTAATATGTTGCTTGACAGAGAGAAGGCAAATGATAATGGTGCTATAATTTATTATTATAGCTGGTGCAGTGAGGAGTATTTGTGGCAGAAGATGGTTTAAGAAGTGGTTGAGGGGAGGAAAAGTTACACAGGGCAACTTTTGGAAATGATGGATATGTTTATTGGCTTGATTGTGGTCATGGTATCACAAGTGTATGCGTATGTCTAAATTCATCAAGTTATGTACATTACATATATGTAGAGTTTTGTATATTATGTCTCAAAAAGCTAAAAATAGACTAATATATAATTAATAAAGTAGATAATATCAATATATAGCAAACTGTAAACCGCAATGACAAACAAATCTTTAAAAAAGAAAAAAAAAAGGAACACCCTGATGGCTCGGTTGGTTGAGCGTCAACTTTGGTTCAGGTCATGATCTCACGGTTCATGAGTTCAAGCCCTATGTTGGGCTCTGTCCTGACAGCTCAGAGCCTGGAGTCTGATTCAGATTCAGTGTCTCCCTCTCTGCCCCTTCCCAGCTCACACTATATCTCTTTCTCTCTAAAAAATAAATAAACATTTAAACATTTTTAAAGAAAAGAAAAACTGGGACAAAGTAGGAATGGTTGTGTTTGCTACTAGTAAGTATTGACTTCATTATGAAAAGAACTAGCAGCCATTCATGGTTTCTCTGCAAGATTTATATAATTAAACAGATTTCTCAGAAAAATCAAGTGAATATCATGGTGTTGAATGTTATATGGCAAGAGGGCTTTTATCAAACTGCCTAGTAGAAATTCGTGCTAACTCAGGTGTGACATCCTGAGAGTCTGCACTAAGTTACAGGTCAAGGAGACAAAAAGAGAACATGCAGAGAAATATGTGGGATGCATACTTTACAATTATTGGAATTCCATTGAACTTCCTTAATGAGTTGCTGCTGGAACATAAAACTGAAGAGATGGAGTATTTGTTAGAAGTGTGAGATGACTGAAATTCCATGAGGTCAAATAATAAATAGGTCAAAAGCCAATCAGAAAATTGAAGAGCATGGGGCGCCTGGGTGGCTTAGTCGGTTAAGCGTCCAACTTTCGCTTAGGTCATGATCTCGCGGTTCGTGGGTTCGGGCCCCGCGTCGGGCTCTGTGCTGACTGCCAGCTCAGAGCCTGGAGACTGTTTCAGTCTGTGACTCCCTCTCTCTCTGACACTCCCCTGCTCACGCTGTCTCTCTCTCTCTCCTAGAAATAAATAAAATATATAAAAAAAATAAAAGAAAATTGAAGAGCAATAATTCAATGTTTTTAAGTTTATTTATTTTGAGTGAGAGAGAGACAGTGCTCGTGAAGGAGAGACAGAGAGAGAGAGGAAAGAATCGCAAGTAGGCTCCACACTATCAGTACAGAGCCTGAAGTGGAGCTTAGCCAAAACTAAGAGGCTAAGTTAAGTCAGGCGCTTAACTGACTGAACCACCCAGGTTCCCACAATAATTTAATTTTGAGCTGACTCCAGGTCCATATCATTGTCTTGCTCTTTTCCCCCACCCATCAGTCTGGTGATTAATCTCCCTAGAAGAATGCTTTCTTTACCCCTTGATCCAACCAGATAATTACTTTTTCTATTATCTCAGTAATTTGTATTAACTGCCACTAAAGCCTTGATCGCATTATGTTTCAACTATTTGTTTAGTGTTTTTTTTTTCCTAAAGAATTTGGAAATGTCTAGCATTTTGCAGTGATAATATTTATTTTACATAAACACCTGGTGTTCTCAGTTTCTATAAAATAAACTGATTGATGAAAGAGTTAAAAATATAGTGGCCAGTAACCAGGAAGTAGGATATTTCATAGAATTCTTTTTAAAATGGCAACCAGGAAGTAGGATATTTCATAGAATTCTTTTTAAAGTGGTACCATTATGTCCTACTGTTTAAAGGACAGGTTGAGCTATCTGAATTCACAGCTCTGCCCTCTTGTATGTAAGCTTTACCCTGTGGAGAGAAAATATCTTCTGTCTTTAGAAGGCTGTGCTGAAGTTCAGCCTCTGCCATTCAATATCACAGCAGGAATATCACAGCCCATCACTTCTAAAAGTTAATGTACCATCCTTCACAAGATCCTCTCTAGACTAATATTGCCAAAGGTTAAATGACATTAATACAGAAGTTCATGACTGTATAATGCAGTTTATAATCCTGAGGACATACTTGAACAGCAACAACCATTCTTCTCGTATTCCCCTTGTCTTTTAGATATAAAAATTGCTCTTGTGGAAAATTATCATTTCCCAGAGGTACAGTTCTTGGTGATGGGGCTACATGGGGCACAGAATAGCTGAAATCTGAGTAAGGAAGAAAACAGTAACAAAGAAAGTCACTGCAATCTAAGGACGGTTAAATTCTAACAATTGGTTTTCTTATATTCTTTCTTCTCCACAGCACAGAGAATGTGAAACTGTCTTATGTTTTCTATGTTCCTGTGAGTGTATCCTTTGTGTGTGTATGTTTATGTTTGTGTGACATAGCTTGCTATTTTTCTAGTTATTATCTTCTGATGAAACAGACACTAAATATCTTCTAATGATCCTGTTTACCAAGTGACTATGATTCTGTTGATACATACATTTTAGAGAGAGAAATATGAGGGTCTCAAGCAGCCTGAAACTCATTCTTTGAGACTAGGCATTTGTTTAAGTTCCTGTGTACTTGCCTATCAGGAACTGGGCTAGACATGGGAAGTCTTCAAGGAAACCCTGTAGAGCCTATAAATCCTAGATTACAGTCAGAAGTAAGGAGCTCTTAGGGAATTTCTTTGGGAATGAAATCTTTGTGATTTCATTACTCTGGGTGTTCTTTGGCCTTGCAGTAAGGAGAGTATTTCATTAACAAATGTCCCATTTTTCTAATCAAATAGCTGATGAGGAAACACTCTACTATAATTAATTATTTTCCTCCTCCTAGAATGTCATCACATTCCAGAGTAGTAACCTTAGTCGTTGTTCTAAATATGCCATTTAAAACTTAAAAATACAACAGCATATGCCAAATGGTAGTTACAAAATGTGTCTCCAAAATGTATCTTTTTATCGTCCATTTGTATAGTTCAAAAATCATGATTGTCAGTTCAGATCATGAACAATGGTTATAAATTACTAGAAGCAAATGAATAATAAACATAATTCAAGGAGGTATTTAAAAACAGTAAGCTACTTAAGTATTTTAGAAATATACAAACCCTTTATTTTCTCATGAGATATTTTCCTTATTTATTTATTTACTTATGGCTCATTCTTAAATTTTAGTTAACATGCAGTGCAATATTGGTTTCAGGAGTAGAATTCAGTGCTTTATCACTTACATACAACACCTAGTGCTCACCACGAGTGCCCTCCTTAATAGCCATCATCCATCTAGCCTATCCCCCACCCACCTCCCTCTATCAACCCTCAGTTTGTCCTCTATCATTAAGAGTCTCTTGTGCTTTGTTTCTGTTTCTTCTCCCCGCCCCCCACTGTTCCCACAAGTTCATCTGTTTTGTTTCTTAAATTCCACATATGAGTGAAATCATATATTTGTCTTTCTCTGATTGGCTTATTTCACTTAGCATAATACATTCTGCTTCCATCCCTCCATCCACATTGTTGCAAATGGCAAGATTTCATTTTTCTTATGGTTGAGTAATATTTCATATATATATATATATATATGAGTAATATTTCATATATACATTTCATATATATGTGTATATACACACACACATATATATATGGGCATTTGGGCTCTTCCCATACTTTGGTTATTGTTAATAATGCTACTATAGACATTAGGGTACAGGTACCCCTTCAAATTTGTATTTTTGTAATATTTGGGTAAATACCTAAATGTCCAATTGCTGGATCATAGGGTAGTTCTATTTTTAGTTTATTGAGGAACCTCCAGTTTTTCAGGACTGCACCAGTTTGTATTCCCACCAACAGTGCAAAAGGGCTCCCCTTTCTCAGCATCTTTTCCAACATTTGTTTTTCCTTGTGTTGTTAATTATAGCCATTCTGCAGATGTGTGGTGGTGGTATCTCATCATGGTTTTGATTTGTATTTCCCTGATGATGAATGATGTTGAGCATCTTTTCATGTGTCTATTAGCCATCTGGATGTCTTCTTTGGAAAAGTATCTATTCATGTCTTCTGCCCATTTCTTAACTGCATTTTTTATTTTTTGGGTGTTGAGTTTCTTAAGGTCTTTGTAGATTTGGGACACTAACCCTTTATCAGATATGTCATTTGCAAATATTTTCTCCCATTCTATAGACTAGATAGAATTCTGTTATGTCAAGAGTACCTAAAGGGAATTCTTAGAACCATGCCACTTTAAAACAGAGTTCTAAGGTCAAATGAATTTAGGAAAACCTAGATAAAATTAAGTTACACATTAAGTTAAGATCGTTTGGTGGTTTAACAGTACATCCACGATCCTTTTCTATTCCTCCCTTTAAGGATCCTGAGGCTGAAACACTCTTCTCAACATGGGTTGCACTTAGTGACTGGCTTCTAATGAATAGCATATAGCAAGACTGTGTAAATTCCTTGAGTAGTGTATAAAAAAAATTTGCAGCTTCCTCCTTGTTTCATTCTATAGATTGTGTGCTTTTAAAGAATTTAACTACCATGTCAAGAATATTAAGCAGCTCTGTTAAGAGATCCATGTAACAAGTGAGTCTTTACACCAGTGATCTGCACTAATTTGTCAGGCAAGTGAGTGAACCATCTTGAAATCAGATCCTCCAACTTCAGTCAAACTTTCATATGAAAGCTGGTGAGATTTCACCAGGGTCTGAGCTAGAACCTGTCAGCCAAACTTCCAGATTTCTGATCCAGTGAACCCCTGGGAGATATTGCCTGTTTGTTTGTTTGTTTTAACGTTTATGTATTTTGAGAGAGACAGATAAAGCGTGAGCAAGGGAGGGGCAGAGAGAGTGGGAAGTACAGAATCCTAAGCAGGCTTCAGGTTCTGAGCTGTCAGCCCAGGGCGCGATGCAGGACTCAAACCCACAAGCCGTGAGATAATGACCTGAGCCAAAGTTGGACGATCAACCAACTGAGCCACCCAGGCACCCCAGATATTACTTGTTTATTGATTTTCAGTGCTAGGTTTTGAGGTTAACGGAAATATACAGTAGTAGATAATAAATACAGATCCTTCTCAGAAACTTGAATATGTTGATTTTTAATTCTAAAGGAAAAACCTACAATACATCATGTAGTCCAAATATATTTAACCATAGTACTCATTCCTCAAGCCCATTTTTTGAAATATTATTTTGCAGAATATTCTTTGCATAAAAATTTACACATAAAATTAATATTTATTGGCAGCTAATATTTGCTATTAATTTTATACATGTAATATTTAATCTCATCAAATATGTTACTATATTATTTACCCAATTTCACACTTAATGATGATCAGGCTAAAAGAGAAAAATATTTTTTACCTGATAAACTATTGTTATTTTTCATGCATTATGGTAAAAACCCAGTTTTACTTTATTTAATGACATAGGTACAAAGAGGTAGATCTTCAACTAACTAGATTTGAGCATAAGTATTTTAAAGTGAAATAGAAGTGGCTGGAATTGTTGATATGTTTGTTTACTTATGTTTTAAATACCAAAATTCATTAATTATACTATCTGAACTAAAAATCAGAAAAAACATGTTAATAAGTGTTCCATTTCAATATATATGTAAATGTTACATATTAAAATAGGTTCATATTTTGTGATGGAAAGAGCCCTCTAATTTGAATCAGCAGTCATGCTTTTATATTACTGTTCCATGGGGCACCTGGGTCGCTCAGTTGGTTGAGTGCCCGGCTTTGGCTGATGTCAGGATCCCATGGTTCTGGGTTCAAGCCCCACGTCGGGTTCTGTGCTGACAGCTCAGAGCCTGGAGCCTGCTTCAGAATCTGTGTCACCCTCTCTCTGCCCTTCCCCCACTAGTACTCTGTCTCTATCTCTCAGAAATAAACGTTTAAAAAATAATAATTAATTAATTAATTACTGTTCCAATAATTAGTAAGTATATCAGATGCTCCCATTGGCAAGTAAAAGGCATTCTGGTGATATATTAGAGACACTATAATCTCAAATAATCAGAGGTCCATAGGTAATCTGTTACAGGGTAAGTTAATACAGTTAATGTAAAGTAAGTTAGTGGTGCAAGAGCCTGATTAACTTCTATGTAATTCTTTTAGCATGTGTTTTATGGTTACTCCTTGGATACATCAGCTCTCAGCATCATGTCTGAACACAAATATGTACAAGTCTAGAAGATGATCTTTATCTTGTATTATTTGTAAAAGCAAAGGAGACACCTCTAAAAGTCTTTTCTCTATCTCATTAGTTTAGGCCATGTCATCTCCATGATCACAGAAATAGAATTATCAAGATTGGTTTATAGTAATTAACATTTAATCTCTTGGTCTGGGAAGGGACCACAAAATATATATACTCCAATAACTGATCAAAATTAGAGTTGGATTTTTATTTATTTTTTAAAATTTATGTATTTAATTTGAGAGAGAGTGAGCACATGCACAAGGAGGGGAGGGGCAGAGAGAGGGAATCCCAAGCAGCCTCCACACTGCAGAGCAGAACCCAATGCAGGGCTCAAACCCACCAGCTGAAACCAAGAGTTGGTTGCTTAACCAACTGAACTGAGTTTTATTTTTAAACATGCAATTTGGTGGCAGGAACCTAGAAGTTAGGCAACCAAAGTCTGTTGAAATATTGACGTTGAACATTATACAATTTAAATATTCTCTTTTTTCCATTTTCCCTAAAGCTAAATGAGAATAATGCCTGCCTCAAAGGGCTATTATGATTATTAAAAGGGATAGTATGCCCTTTAATCCCTTCAATTGTCCTAAATTAGTAAATCTTGATTCCACTGGAGATATTAGGGCATAACAAACTATATGGTATTTTTCTGAATACATTTTATCAATTTGCATTTTCTTTTATTTGTATAACCTCCCCCACTCCCCACCAGGTCCTTAAGAATAACTAAAAGGCAAGTTTATCCTCATGCCATATCCTATTCATGTCCTTTTTCCTTTTGTTACACCTTTGATGTGAAAGCACATGTTGCTGCCTTGCCACAAAAGTTCACCTGAGCATAGTTTTATTATCATCTATGAGAACAGGTAGGTTGATACTTCTGTACACACCAGAGAATGCACAGTAAATGCCCCATCATGTACCGAATGAGACATGAACTGAACAGAGATCAGTGCCAACATCGGAAAGGGGCTGGTGTTGCTATTAGAAACACAATTATGAGTTCCTGCCTTGAGTAATAGAAATGCCATTTTAAACCTAGTATATCTAATGAGAAGTCATACATTTTGTGTATTTAATTCAGGGAATAAAAAATCCACGACCTCAAGAGTCTGAAATCTTGTGGAATTTTGTGAAGCATTGCTCCAGTTACAGTGGGAGATCATTGGAATGTCATTTTGTCAGCCATTTGATTAGCTCTCTTCCCAGCTGAGGAACCCAGAGACTATTTTCTTTTTTTGAAACATTTTTTAATGCTTTTTTTTTGGGTGAGAGAGAGAGAGAGACAGCATGAGTGGGGCAGGGGCAGAGGCAGAGAGAGAGAGGGAAATACAGAATTAGAAGCAAGCTCCAGGCTCTGAACTGTCAGCTCAGAGCCAAATGTGGGGCTCGAGCTCACAAACTGCGAGATCATGACCTGAGCTGAAGTCAGGCACCTAACCGACTGAACCACCCAGCCCCCCTCCGCCCCGCCCCAGAGATTTCTTCTGGTTGTTTCTATTATGTTTAGATACCCTTAGTTAGCAGTACCTGGAGATATTATTTAAATTCAGAAATTTAAGGATGTAAATATAATTGATTAGGGGAATTAAAACCACACCATGCTATGAACTAAAGTTGACAAGTAACTTAAAAACATTTAAGTATATAGTGAATTAAACACAATTAGAGAATTGTTAAGTATTTAAGCTGGTGTTGCTTTACTAATCCTTTTACTATGATTCTCTTAAAATCCAGAGACATGAATGACTGCAAGATTATACTTTCAAAGAGTATTGAACACTAGGGCACCTGGATGGCTTAGTCCCTTAAGCATCTGACTCTTGATTTTGGCTTAGGTCATGATCTTGCAGTTTGTGAGATTGAGCTCCTTATTGGGGCTCTGCACTGACAACACGCAGACTCTGCTTAGGATTCTGTCTTCCTCTCTGTCTTTTCCCTTCCCCCATCTCATGGGCCTGCACACACACACACACACACACACACACACACTAAATAAACATTTTAAAAAATGTATTGGGGACGCCTGGATGGCTCAGTCGGTTAAGCATCTGATTTTGACTCAGGTCATCTCTCGTGGTTCATGCTTTCGAGCCCTGTGTCAGGCTCTGTGCTGACAGCTCAGAACCTGGAGCCTGCTTCAGATACTGTGTCTCCGTCTCTCTCTCTGACCCTCCCCTGCTCATTCTCTGTCTCTCTCTGTCTCAGAAATAAACATAAAAAATAGTTTAAAAATAAAATAATTATTGATTCTACAAATAATTCTACAAAATTTTTGGAATATAAAAAAACCTTCCCTATGTAGTGTGGCCGCAACTGCTTAATATAACATTGCTCAAACTATTTGACAAAACATTTTCCATTTATAGTATCTTTAACTCTCTGAAAGAGCCATTTATACTCCCATTCTAATAAGACAATCAAATATGTTTGTCAAAATTATCAATGAGCTTAAAGTTATTAGATTTAATGAGTATTTCTCAAGTATTATTTTCTATGACATCTAACCCTTATTTAAGGCAGTTACTCACTGCTTACTCCATGGGTCAGGGGAGTCCCTCACTTGGCTTTTTGGACCCACTCTCCCGATTTTCTTCTTACCTCCCTGGTTGCCACTCAGTCTCCTTTGTATGTTCCAGATTTCACAGACCTCTTAAAGTCAGAGTGCCTCAGGGCTCATTTGTTGATCTTTTACTCTTGTTTATGTATTATCATTAACAAGTCTATTTATATGTTGATTTTCCATGTCTTTTATGATATATTAAGACAGGTTTGTTAAACTATCATCTTTTGTGTGCCTAATCAATACCTTTAAATCAGCATTTCTAGCTGGTCTTCTAATCTTGTCTCCATGAGCCTGATCCACCTGCATATTCTTTCTCCTCTGTTAGTAACTCCATCAAACCACAAAACACAAACCTCACAGCCACCTTGATCTCTCTCTCTCTCTATGTCTCTCTCTCTCCAATCCCCCATTACAGCCTCCACCCAACTTCTATACAAGTTTTTTAGTCATTCTGTTCCAAGTGATCATTATCTCTTATCTTTGAGCTAGTTTACTCTAATAACTTCCTAACAGTCTTGAGCATATCAGATCACCCTTTAGCTCAGAACCCTTATCCTGCAATAGTTCACTATTTCACTCAGATTACAGGTCTTCATATAGGACTGCTGCTACATAATTTGGCTTCAGTTCACTATTTCCAACGTATGTCTGATTTCCTCCCCCTTCCATACTCTACCCGGCCACACTGGCTTCCTCTGTCTGATTCAATGACATGTTTTAATTGTGTATAACAGTCCCTAATGCATAAGAGATGGTCAATATATAATTATTGAATACATTAATTAAAATTTATTCAGGAGTTTAACACTTAATAAAATCCCCTAAGTGAAAAACAAAAGTATTTTTTTACAAACAATGAAAATATAAATAACAAAGTAAGTGACATGCTTCTCACAAGAATTACAAATAAAATGAGATTCAACTTTCATTGTTATTAATGTTGTGATGTTTTCTCAGTATGGTGAGGTATAATAGAGAAATGCAATGCAAAATTATTGAAAATTTGAATTTTAGATAATATGAATGAAGAATTACTGAAACTGTATAAGTAAATGGAGGAAAGAAATAAATATTCTAGGATGTATTCCATCTTTCTATTTTTTCCAGTTTTACTGAGATATAATTAACATACAATATTGTATGAGTTTACTTTGTATACCATAATGATTTGATATATGTATGTATTCTGAAATGATTACCACAATAATTTTAGTTAACATCTATCACCTCACATAGCTAGAAATTTATTTCTTGTGATGAATACTTTTAAGATATACTCTATTAGCAACTTTAAAATATACAACGCAGTATTATAACTGTAGTCACATAGCTGTACATCTCCAGAACTTATTTATCTTATAAACAGAAACTGGTACTTTTCAATCACTTTCACCAATTTCCCTCACCCTTCAGCCCCTGCCTCTGAGGTTTCCCACCCTGGAAACCACCAATCTGTTCTCTGTTTCCATGAATTCATTTTTTCTAGATTACACATAAAAGTGAGATCACACAGTATTTGTCTCTCTCCATCTGATTTATTTTACTAAGCATGATGCCCTCAAGGTCCCATCCATGTTGTCACAAATGGCAGCATTTCCTTCTTTATTATGGCTGAATGATGTCCTGTTTTATATAATCACAAAAATCTAGGATTTTTATGGTTTCAACTCTTACTTTTCAGTCTATAAGCTACTTTGAGTTACTTTTTAAGAGTACTGTAGAGGAGGGGTCTAGTTTTACTCTCTATTATGTGAATATCCTGTTTTCCAACACTATTTATTAAACTATCTTTTGTTCATTGAGGATTCTTGGCTGCCTTGTTAGGTATTAGTTGATCATACACATTTACAGTTATTTCTGTGCTCTCCAATCTATTCTATTGATCTATGTGTCTATCTTTATGCCACTACGCTACTTTTTTGATTACTATATTTTTAAAATATAGTTTTAAAGGATAACATTAAGCACAATATAACTAACATCATATACGTCAATGAAGACACATGAATAAAAATGATCATATATTTTAGAAGGCCATAATCAAAAGAATTGCCTGAAATAGATATTTAGTCAGTCACGGGAGAGAACAACTTTTATTAGTATGTAATTAATGTGGTTGTGAGGAAGTTAATTGGGACCTGACATTCTGTATCTATAAATTCAGGAGATATAAAACTATCAGCAGTTAAACTCTGTTTAGCAAACTCTCAGCTATTATAATGAAGTATGTTAGTGCTCTAGGAGAGATGAAGTGCATAATAGAACAACTGGGGTATGTTAGCTTTCCTTTCATAGTTACTTCTAGAGACACTATGTCTTATTACATATAAATTACTTTGGTATGAAATTTTCTTCTAAGAAAACTTAAACTGCTAAAATCCAAAGTTTGGTTACCACTGGATTGTATAACACCTAAGATACCTTGAGACTCAAACATTTTTTCAATGAGTTGATTTACTACAGCCCACAATGTACAATAAGTTATGCTAAATGACATAGGAGGAAATAGAGGCATAGGAGTGGATTTCGTCACTCAAGGAACCCATGACATTTTCTTGCACAGTATGACATTGAAAATAGAAAATATTTAGTCACAGTTCATTGAAGAATGCAGAAGGGAAAAGGCCATCACTCACTGCCTAAAAGAAAAGCTGTATTATTATTATTTTTTTAGTAATCCATCTTTTTCTAGGAAGTAAGGAAAAGCCAAGAGCTAATCTGACATAGACTTTAAGGAAGTGGGGATCTCAAGGACTGGCACACTGAGAAGTGGGAGTGTTTAGGGATTGGTCAAACTTGAGCTTTGAAAACATGTTATCATTTGGAGGGTCTTTCTAACTGCCTTACACTTAGAAGGCTGAGCTGTGGAAAATCTGTTGCTGCTTGACTGATTTCTAAGAAGTGTGCTACTGAAGGAAGTTGCCATTGATCAAATATGATGAGCTTATGACTGACTCAGATGGTTAGTTATTGCTATGGCCAAAAACATCATTCTTTTCCTAGGAAGATGGAAATATATGATTCCTTCGAGAAATAGAAAACACATGTTTCTTTTCATGGTCAGTGAGGCAAAATCATGTTTTCTCACCACTTTCTTGGTTACTTAAAACCCCAAATCAAAAAACTGGTAGAATTTTGGTCAAAAGTAAAAATGCACGTAATGTATGAGAAGAAAGAAGAGTTAGTGTACTGCTGGTTTTCAGATTATTTTGTTTCTTCACATATGGGGGGATAGGAATGTAACAGTCCAAGGAAAGAACATAGGTAAGGGTGATAAGAATGAGCCATATTTTCAAAATAATAAGCAATCTGCAAACGTGACATAGCTTTGGTGCTCATGCTATAAAGTTTTGGATGTGACTGTAATAAATGTTCAAAGATGGGAAAACATTGGAAAGAAAGAGAAGACTGAGATCTTGTTCTGGATGTTATACTCAGAATTTTAACAACGCACAAACATTAAGTTGAGGAAATATAATAAGAATTACATTGCATCAACATAACCTCACAATAGCCTTAGAGCACAAATAAAATGTATAAACATGTATAACATCTATTTGGAATTCATTAGGGAGTAGAGATATGTTTGGAGAACATATTCTTATTTGATTTTTCTTAAAGGATTGATTCCTTTACCAACAATTTTCTATTGTGATCTGTCTCTCTAGCAAAGTAGATAATTGCTTCCAAGATCAGGCCACAAGATATCCTTTCAAGCTAAAGTATTCTTGTTATTATTATAATTTTTTTTAGATTTTTAAAACATTCTCTATTTGTATGATTATAGGGTTCCAGGTCAAAAGATCTTCCAAAATACATATAAATATACATATATGCATACATATATCAGATATACATGTAATAAATTAGTTGAATATACATTGCATTAGTTGAATGCAATAAAATTCATTTTGTACAAACAGCAGAAAGTAATTTATAGAGAGTTTACCAGATATCACACCTAATTGCTGGAAATGTTCACAGTACTTTAAAGGCTACACATCATCAGAACCACAAGCAAAACATGTCATCGAATCAGGCTCCCGAGGGCATCACTGCTCAGAACTCTGAGCACTGGATTCAGCTGACTCAATATTAGAAGCACTAGACTCATCATCTCTGCTGGAATTATGACAATGCTGCCAGAATTTATGGATATAATCTTGCCCTATAGTTTGGTTGTTGCTGTGACTCTCATTTTTTTCAGTATTCACTGCTGTTTTCTATCACTTATTCCTGATTCAAAGCCAAGGATAGATCACAAATCCTCATGTTAATCTCATGAAGAGTTCAAAAGTAAATACTACACATAGACCAATGGAATAGAATAGAGAACTCAGAATTGGACCCACATATATATGGTCAATTAATCTTTGACAAAGCTGGAAAGAGTATCCAATGGCAAAAAGACAGCCTCTTTTTTTTTATGTTTAATTTGTTTTTGAGATAGAGATAGAGACAGCGTGAGCAGGAGAGGGTCAGAGAGAGAGGGAGACACAGAATCCAAAACGGGCTCCAGGCTATGAGCTATTCCTCAGCACAGAGCCCGATGCGGGGCTCGAACCCACGAACCGTGAGATCATGACCTGAGCCGAAGTCAGACGCTTAACCGACTGAGCCACCCAGGTGCCCCAAGACAGCCTCTGTAACAGATGGTGCTGGGAGAACCGGACAGTAACGTCCAAAAGAATGAAACTAGATCATTTTCTCACACCATACATAAAAATAAAACTCGAAAGGGATGAAGGACCTGAATATGAGACAGGAAACCATAAAAACGCTGGAGGAGAGAGCAGGAAACAACCTCCTTGGCTTCAACCACAGCAATTTCTTACTTGACACATCCTCAAAGGCAAGGGAATCAAGAGCAAAATGAAATATTGGGACCTCATCAAGATAAAAAGCTTCTGTATGGCAAGGGAAACAATCAATAAAACTAATAGGCAACTGATGGAATGGGAAAAGATAGTTGCAAATGACCTATCAGATAAAGGGCTAGTATCCAAAATCATAAGGAACTCACCAAACTCCACACCTGAAAAACAAATAATGCAGTGAAGAAATGGGCAGAAGACATGAACAGATACTTCTCCAGAGAGGACATCCAGATGGCCAACAGACACATGAAAGGATGCTCAGCGTCCCTCATCATCAGGGAAATACAAATGAAAACTACACTGAGATACCACCTCACTCCAGTCACAGTGGCTACAATGAGCAAATCAGGAGACAATAGATGCTGAGGAGGATGTGGGGGAAAGGGCACCCTCCTACACTGTGGGTGGGAATGTAAACTGGTACAGACCCTCTGGAAAACAGTATGGAGGTTCCTCAAAAAATTAACAATAGAACTCCCCTAGGACCCAGCAATAGCACTGCTAGGAATTTATCCAAGGGATACAGGAGGGCTGACGCATAGGGCCACATGTACCCCAATGTTCACAGCAACACTCTCAACAGTAGCCAAAATATGGAAAGAGCCTAAATGTCCATCAACTGATGAATGGATCAAGAAGATGTGGTTTATCTGTATAATGGAATACTACATGGCAATGAGAAAGAATGAAATCTGGCCATGTGTAGCAACATGGAGGGAACTTGAGGGTGTTATGCGGAGCAAAATAAGTCAGGCAGAGATGGACAGATACTATATGTTTTCACTTATAAGTGGAACAGGAGAAACTTAACAGAGGACCATGGGGGAGGAGAAGGGGAAAAATAGTGGGGGAGAGGGAGGGAGGCAAACCATGAGAGACTCTTGAATACTGAGAACTGAGGGCTGATGTGGGTGGGGGAGAGGGGAAGGGGCGTGACGGGCATGGAAGGGGGCATTTGTGGAGATGAGCACTGGGTGTTATATGGAAACCAACTTTACAATAAACTATGAAAGAAAAAAAAGTAGGTACATATTTTTTTAGTTAGAGATTCATTAAAATACACCAGGCCTTCACTGTCATTTTCCCCTCTTAGCAAACTTGTTTAGCTATAAGCAATAGAGAGTAGGCAGACCAAGAAGAAAGTAGAAGCCTAGTGCTTTTACTACTATCGTGGGGCTAGAACAAAACCATTGATGATCAGGGTATCAAAGATAGGTAAAACCTGAGAGACTAAGGCTCTGAAGAAAAGAGAACAGAGAGGATAGCTCAATATTTGTTTTATCTGCATGGAATAAGAAGCCATGGCAAATAGAAAGTGAAGGCTAAGAGCCCTGGAAACTAAGCAGAATCTTTGGGTTTCTTACAGAATCGGGGTTTTAAACGCTAGAGTTTAGAGCCACTCATACTGGGCATGCTGTAATCAATATTCCAGGTATCTAGTTGAGGGACCTAAAAACTATGTACTCCTAGTAAAGAAAAACCATAAATAGACCAGTCCCTGTGAAGTCTGAATTTCAGATTCTAGCACAACTATTAAAATTGTCAGATGAAAATTAAATACTTTCTGGGAAAAGATAACGTCATTCAGAAACTCTAAAATTATTTATATACAGTTCAATAAGAGTATGGGAAATAGTCACATATCGTTCGTGAGTGTATAAGTTATTTAGTACACGAAAAACTATTCGATACCCAAATGCAATGTTAAGTTTTCTGAATCAACAAAAGTACAGCCAACAAAAATAGATCTACATATGATCAAGATTTGGGAGTTACTAAAAACATTAAAGCACCTATAACTCACTATATCTAACACGATTAAAACTTTCCTTAGAGAACCGGAACAGAAAAAATAAATTGGATAATCGAGAAATAAGAAAAAAATATAGTGATAAATAACTTAATAAATGGTTTTTACAGCAGACTGGGAGAACAACAGATAATTAATAAACTATGAGGTAGGTTAGTGCAGCTAGGAAGGAAAAGGATGGAAAATGGAGAAAAGAGCATAAAAAACATTTGGTACAAAAATGGATCTGTCAACCATCCTGACTAAAGTACCAGGAGATAGGGCAGAGAGGAGTGAAGCAGGGCAAAAGAAAGAATGAATCAAAGATTCAGGGGGAGAAACAGTCTTCAAATATGATGAATAAAAGAAAACAACACATAAAAAAAATTCTTGTAAATTGTTAAGAAAAAGGATAAAAACAAAATCTGAAAAGCAGACAGAGAAAAAGCATCCTTATCTTCAAATGGGCAAGAATGAGATTGATGGGTGAATTTTCAAAAGAAATATCTGTATGTGAGATTGTTATATCCTTATGTTTTATTGTATTTAATTGTTTAAATTTGTATCTATTTCTGAGAGAGACAGACAGCGTGAGCAAGGGAGGGTCAGAGAGAGAGGAAGACACAGAATCTGAAAGTCTCCAGGCTCTGAGCTGGCAGTCAGCACAGAGCCTGACGCGAGGCCAAACCCACCAACTGAACCTTGAGATCATGACCTGAGCTGAAGTTGGACGCTTAACCGACGGAGCCACCAGGCACCCCTGTATTTTATTTAGGTATAGTTTATTAAGTATTAACCTAGCTTACCATATTATGTCAGGCAATAAGTATTTCTTTTAGCAGTGTGATAATCTTGTGCTATAATGTCTTTATTCCTTTCCAGAAATAAAAGTTTTATTAGCCCAGCTGCTGAGTGTTGCTGGCATCCAGCATTCAGCTGTCAACCCTTCTCAGAGATTACTTCCTTAACGCTGCATGATTGCCTCACTTGCAGATCATCACCAAAGGTCATGACCTCATGCCTGATTGGTTCACATCAAGTGATTGCTCAACACTGGGCAAAAATATCCTGCTTTCTCAGCTCATCTCTGGACATCTCTGATGGATCTCCCCATCTTCAGCCCCTCTTGCAAAAATGGCTAAGCCATTCCATTTAAATGGCATTGCAGCTTGACTCTTTCCTCTGAGGCAGCTTCTTTTCTCCTCATCAGAGTCTATTGGCCCCTGAGAAGTCTTTAATACATCTCCTGCTCTCAGCTTTCTGCCCCAGAGTCTAATTCTGGAAGAAACCAACCTGTGACAAGTAGGTTCCATAATTTCTTTTCTGCTCATTGGGGCACACCTTATAATGCTTAAATTGAAATAATTTTGTCTTATATTTCACCTGTCAAGCTATTTATGATGTCTTGTAGTAGATATTCACATAGAAACTAGAATAAAAGTTTATGGCCAAGTCATAATACTACATTAAATAGGAATAATAGACTGTTAAAGGAACAAAGATATACAGGAGTTGCAAATTAGAACTGTCTCTGTTCAACTAAGTGTATCAGCCTGGTACAGGTGTATACATTTGGCAGTAAATAAAAGGGAATTGATTTCCAAGCATCTGCATCAGTTTTAAGGAGGTATTGACTATCACTAAGAAAAGCTTTTTTGAACTCTCAGAAGTTCATAAATAATAGAAGTCAAACCAGTGAATCACTGAAGTGATAATTAGTAAAGTTTGGAACACACCAGAAAGACACTTGGTGAACAAGGAGTATTCAAATCAAACGTGGAATGAGGCTCAGGAGTGTATTGTTCTCAAAAAGCATATACAGCGAGGAGGCAGCAATCATTTGTGCTTCTTAGTGATTAGTTATAATGTCAACATTTTCTTTAAATGATAGGAATTGGTTAGAGGTTACTTTAGGTCATTTTGGGGAAACAGTTTAAGTTTTGCTTATCATTTCCAGAGACATAAACAAGAAATGACCCAGGTCAAATTAGTCTTACCAAATAGTTAAATGGAAGCTTTGCTTGTGTGATTAAATTGGTTTTGTCTGCTCAGGGAATTTTTCAAGGCTGGTATCTATTTTTATTTAACATACCAACGATGTCACAAGTATTGAGAAAGCTAGAACAGCAGTATGCAGTTTAGAAGAATATATTTATTTTCAATAGTGGTGTTGTCTTATATTTTTCTTTTTATTGCTTAGCATTTGAGAACTACAGCACTAAATATTTTTACTTTTACGATGAAGTTTGTATGAACTATTTTGAACAGTTTTAGTGAGGTGTAATTTGCATACTATAAAATTCACCCATTTATGAATTGCAATTCAAAGGTTTTTTTTTTATTAGTATATTCAAAGATAGGTGTGGCCATCCCCACTATCAGATGGAGAACATTTTAATCACCTCAGAAAGAAACCCTGTATCCAATGACTATCATCCCTTTATCCTTTCAGTCCCCAGGCTCATCCCTAAGCAACCACTAATCTCCTTTTCATCTCTGTATACTTTTCTGTTCTGGATATTTCATATTGATGCAGTCATCTAATAGGTGATATTTTGTGACTACCTTTACTTACCATAAGTTTTCAAGATTTATTCATCTTGTAACACACATCAGTATTTCATTCAGTTGATGTCTAAATAGTCCATAGTATGGCTATATCATATATTGTTTATCCATTTTCCCTTCCATTCTGATTGTTTCCACCATTGGCTATGTAAATAGTATTGTTATAAGCATTCCTATGTAAGCTTTTGTGTGAATGTATGTATTCATTTCTCTTGGGTGTATACCTACAACCAGGATGACTAGGACATATGGAAACTCTATCCTTAACCATTGCAGGAACTACCAGAGAATTTTTCAAAGTAACTGCAGCATTTTACCTTCCCACCAGCAATGTATCAGTATTCTTTTTGCTCTGTATCTTAAACAACATTTGTAGCTGTCCTACTACAGGACTATAACCATTCTAGTGGATATGAAAGTTTGAAGCAGCATCTGACTTTGTTCTGGATTTGTATTCCCCTGGTGACTAATTATGCCCAGCATGTGTTTGTGTGCTTATTGACCATTTGGCTCTTTCTGGAAGAAATATTTATTCAGATCATTTGTCATCTTTTCATTGGGTTTTTTGCATTTTTATTATTGAGTTGTAAATGTTCTTTATATATTCTAGATACAAACCTCTTACCAAATATATTATTTGCAAAAAATTTTTCCCTGCTCTATGGGATTTCTTTTCACTTTCTTGATGGTGCCTTTGAGGTACTAAATTTTTAATATCGAGGAGTCAAATTTATCTATTTTTTTGTTTGTTGCTCTATTGTGTCATTTCTAAGAAAACATAAAGGTAAATCTCTGAGTTGTATAGTTTCCACTCTCATATTTAGGTTTTTGATCAATTTTGGTTAATTTTTTGCAGATGGTGTGAGATATGAGACTTTATTAGTTTGCATGTAGCTATTGAATTGTCCCAGAACCATTTATTTGAGAAAAGCCTATTTTCTCATTAGACGATCTTGGCACCTTGGAGAAAATCAATTGATCATATGTGTGTGGACGTTTTACATGTTTAATTCTATTTCATTGATCTATATTTCTGTCCTCATTATCCATACAACAGTTTTCATTGGCACCGCTTTGTAGTAAGATTTGAAATCAAGAGTTTGGGGTCATATAAATTATTTTGTTTTTCAAGATTGTTTTGGATATTCTGGGTTTCATTACAATTCTATGTGAATTTTAGATCAGCTGGTTTATTTCTATGACGGAGTAAGCTGTATTTCTCTGACAGAAAATGTGTTGAATCTGTAGTTAAGTTTGAGGAGTATTGCTATCTTCACAAGGTAAGTCTGTCCATAATGGACATGGGATGTCTTTCTGGTTATTTAGATACGATTTAATGTCTCTCAACATTTTGTTTTCAGATTATAAGGTCTTTACTTCCTTTGTTAACTTTATGCCTAGTATTTTTTCTTTCCATACTATTGTGAAAGGAATATTTTTTTTAAAATTTCATTTTCAGATTGCTCATTGCAAGTGCATAGAAAGATTATATGCATGGAAATATGGTAGGGGATAATTATTTTTGCTTACTTAAAAGATTTCAATGACCCAGTTACACGAAGTCTTCTGTGTTTTGGGTAGTGTATACCTTTTCTCAAGGAAAGGAACCAGATAAGGCAACAAAGACTGTAAGCCTGAAAGAGATTTTGGTTAAAAAAAAGTCTTTACAAATAAATATGAAT